>JBCJKH010058053.1:0-13984 GCA_039877255.1 Loriculus beryllinus
AGTGTTCAAGGCCAGGTTGGACAGAGCCTTGGGAGGCATGGTTTAGTGTGAGGTGTCCCTGCCTATGGCAGGGGGTTTGGAACTTGATGATCTTAAGGTCCTTTACAACCCTAACTATTCTGTGATTCTATGATTCTATGTATAAACTTTGTATTCCTACACATAATAAAACATGACTAGGCCTCATATTTCTACATATTTCATGCATCTTATTTTTGGACCTTATTTTTACATATAAACAATTAACATAGTCAGTGACTCCTGAAACACTGAAAAGCTTTTGAACCTAGAAGTACTACTGAAGCAGCATCTCGCATAAAATGATCACAAAGTATCCACCCTCAAGAGTATTCCTTGAAAGCAGAATGATGCTCCTGCATATATCCGGATTTTGGATTTAGCACCTAAATCTATGTAATGAAATGAAAAACGGGCATAATATCTTTACACAAATACAACATGAACTTCCACACAGAATAATGAACAAAGACTGCTCTTTCATGTGCAGACCACATTACATCTGGACGTGTACTGACTAATCAATTTTGGTCTGATAGGTGCTTACCGTTATCCTTCAAATTCAACAATAAGGTTAGAGGGCTAGTAGGATTGAGAAATGACTGCTGTCATCTATCTTAGGTGCAGAATCCATTTTTAAATGAAAAAGAATTACCATGTGAATCATCACTTAAAGGAAGGACTTTACTCTCAGGTTTTCTTACACTAATCTTCCAGTCATCAGCCACCTTATAAACAGTATGTTTTGCATTCACAAACGTAACATCTGACAGATCTCAACATATCTTGCCAACATGCAGCCTTAGGAAAATTTTAAATTTTAAATATATCATCACATATCAATTATCTCCAGGGAGGCAGCAGGAAAAAAGCCAAACAGAGGTTTGTTACTTTTCTCTGCTAACATTTCCAGACTCCTGATGGCTTCTGGCTAATTAGCCAAAGTAGTTTTAAGAATGTTAGCTTTTGAGTTGATTTAAAGTGTTCCTTGCTAACAGTATTCTGAAACTACAACAGATTAGTTCTTTGTAAACTGAATCACAATGCTTATCTAGTTGGATCTTTTGTGGCTTTCTTAAGAAAATCCTGAAACCCTACATGTAAAAAAAGGGGATGGTAAAGCTCTTGTGATACACAAATATCTGTAGAAAAATCCAAAACAAACCATAAAAAAAGCATATTTGAAACATGATTGATACATCCCCCAAGAGCACGAAGTACAACCAACTATGTGGAAGTAACTACTATTAACTACCTATTAAGCTCACCTCCAGATTGCCTAAAACACTTTTAAGATGTGTGGACATCAGCTTCTCAGCATCCTTTTTACCAATTTATCTTCAATTCGTGTTTCATGGTGTTCTACAACCTTCATTAAATTACTAGATCTCCATATTACTTCTTGTGGAGCTTTGGTGCACAAATATAAATAAGCTATAATGGATAACTCTCTGTAATTTTGTAACTTACAGATAAATAAGATCAGCATATAATATAGCTATTTTCAGTATCATACAGGTAAATGTGGCATAAATTTGAAATGAAGATAAACATATTTCTTTTTTCTGGTGTCTTACTACATCATTTATTAGGCTGATGCTACTCATGTTTTATACTCCACCATTTTTCTCTGTACACTCCCTTACAATATCAAATGAATAAAATTTATATTTAAATTAATAATTTCAGAGTGAAACATTAATATTCAAATCAAATAAATTGCTTTTGTGGGCTTCAGGGGAGGAAAAAAAGCCTTTTATGCTGAGCACAATGAAGTGATAGGCATTTCTGTTATCTCTTTCATTTGTCATTCTGGACAGTTTAGACAGGCTGTTACCTACAATAATAAAGAGCGTTTTACTTTTCAAAGATTAATTTAAAGTATACTTTATACTAAACTGCAGCAAACTAATTATTTATACATTTATTGATTCTGACAAAATAGATATTTGCATTTTTCCTAAAGGAATAACTAATATTCATACAGCTGTAGCCAGGAGTCTGACATAAGGTGTGATAAGCAACATATTCTGGCTCTGCGGCAGGATGACCAACTAGGTCAAAATGTGCACTTTTCTCATAAGCTTGTAAAATGTTTTGGAAGTTTATAAAGCTGGCAGGAAACAGGAAAAGTCTTATGACTTTCTGATTTTATCATTTTATGAGCTTAATTTCATTCAACTTCTGCCACCATTATTCTCTGCATAACTCCTGTTCTGAACTTAAACCCACTCCCTGTTTGTTCCTTCAGAGATGTCTTTCAATTTCCTTCATTGATAGTATCAGAGTATGATGTCAAGAACAGGTACTATATCAGTCTTAAACATCATTTTGCAAGCTCTGATCAGCCACATCTAAACTTCCACATTTGCATAGTAGACAGTAACATCACCAAAAAATAAAGTAACATTTAACAATATCAAGTTGCTTACCACCTTTGACTTTTCAATGGAGTCTATGCTTTTCCTTCACAAAATAACAACAAAACCCAAACTATCAGCAAATATTTATCCATTATGCTTTTTTCTACATTCAGCATTTTTCTATGCTGCCCTGTTTAAAACAGCTATAAATATACAATATTTATTTAAGGAATGCATGTGTTAATCCAAACCAATCACTAAAAGAGGAAACAAACACTCATGACTGGAGAAGGTTAAGTATGAAAAGCATATTTGCTTCAGATATGCATAAAAAGTATTTTAATCTCGGTTATTCTAGCATCATTAAAGTCTGAGCACTATCCCTAACTTCGTATTTGTTAGCTAGCACCTAATTCACTTGGTCACAAATGAGTGAAAAGTCAAATTTATATTGATGGCAACATAAGCATCAGAAAGGCATGAACTGGCTTGTAAAATATTGGCTGTATCCGACTCCTTCGACAAGTCTATTCTACTTGAGTCTCTACCCTTTTCTGCTAGATCCTGTAAAAGTTTGATCTCATACCAAAGCTGTTTATTTCATCTCCCAATCTCACACTGCCTCCTGACTTGCTGGGGAATTCACATGGTCTTTGTTTCAGGACTCAGGTTTTGAAGAAAAAGAGAGACATGTGGACACCGTTCCACTCACCAATGTGCATTAACCAGCAATCTGAGCCATCAGATATTCTGTTTGTGAGAAGAAGGCTGTATAAATGTTTAATAATTAGCTCCTTTGGCTCACTGCAGAGTCATTCCCTTATGAATTTAAAAGCTTGAGCTGTGAACTCTGCTCTTCTTCAAACTAGGGTTAAATCACAGGTGGATAATAAATTTCCTTTAAGTTAAGTTGAAAAGTTATGAAATATTTTCAGATAATTGTTATTTAAGATGTTTGGCAGATTATGCTACAAGGAATTCATTAAGTATCTGAGATTTTCTGATAGTCAATCTCTCAAATACCCTGGTAATTTACTTAAGTCTGGATGCTTGTTTATATAGAAGTGTAATCTGCTTCTTCTTGGAAGACATTTTTCTTTATAAACTGGGATAAAATGAATGTTATATTTCATTTTTGCTAGCTTTTCAATATGATTGATACAGACCTTTAATGCATTAATTTTACAACATGAATTCATATTCAAATAGATGATCTTGTAAGAATGATGAACAGCTCCAAATATGCAACAGTGAAGATCTGAACTATCCCTTTCTCCCTCTCTTTTCTCTCCCCTCCCTTGAAAAAAGACTCTGTGGAAATTATTAGCACTTTTGATTTCTGAATATCTTGCCTAAGGAGGTAGCTACAAGGTAACTGGAACCAGAACTAGAGTCAGAACTGGAAAAAGCAGTCTGAGAAAAATTCAAAAACTAGATTAAAAATAGTTATGCATCTATGACAAATTTTCCTTCCTAGTAAAGAAATTAATATTGACTTACCCTATGTATTCAGGATAGTATAAAACCTAGTAAACATGTTTTACCGACTTTGTTGAACAGGTTATACTGTATTACAGAGGTCTCATACCTAGTTTATGAGACACAGGAAGTGATGCAAGTCCTTACTAAACAGCAGTTAGGTAGAAACATCTTACATCTGAGACACTTAAACCTCCATAAGTATAACACAGGTTAAAACTGTGCAGACCCAATTGCCCTCCATCACTCCCAACTCCAATCTGTGTCCTTTCAAGAGCTCCTACAACCTACCAATCCATCATGGAGCACATGCTGTTACAGGGAGGCACAGAGCTAACAACAGCATATTGAAACAGCAGTTTGGAGGAGCCTGCCAATATTTACCAGCTAATAACTGTGGCACAATTAGTAAGTGTGCACTGCTATCCACATCCTGCCTTCTCATCTTATCAGCAGATACAACAGCTACACGGCATGTCTCCAGAGAGTCAGTGCGGAGCCCTGTTGACATCCATGCAGCAAGATGTGTATTCACAACACTTGAGCTGGATTCCTGGTGTGGCTGTGATGTGCAGTTGAAGAACCATATTCTCAGTGGGCATATGTCCAACTACAGTCAGTGGAGCTGGGCTTTAATGTAACAGCTGTGCTTCAGAACCAACATGTTTGATAGCCAGAGAAAACCTGGCAAGTAGGCTGAATAAAACGCATTTGTCCCTAACAAGTACTATATTGAAGCATCCTACTCTTGGACTTATTGCTACCCTGCTAATGCATCTGGTAAAATATCGCGGTCTTTCTGTATCTAGCCTCACCTAAAGTTAGGCTACAAGCTTGATGGCTATTGAACACAGACAGGATAGCCACCACAATTTTGTATAAACAGTATGCAAACACTTTTTCCAGGAATCCCAAAAAAATGCTCTGCCAGGGCTATTAGAGAAGAAGCCTGTGTCAAGAGCTAACTCTATTCAGAGTCCAACATAGATAAATCATGAGATTTATTGTGCTCCCTTCCTTGCTTGCACTACTTCTGTGCCACATATTGCATGATCCAACCCAACAGCTCAACAGGGCATCTTGCCAAAAGCAGACAACTGTTCCCAAAGAAAGATTCACAAGCAAGACTTCCAAAATCTGTAGCTAAGCATATCACTTAAGAGTTTGATGTGGATAATATAACTGAATCAAGTATGGTAGGACTAATAGGGTGATTGCAAATCAGGACCTCATATAACATAACCAAAAATCCACTTCTGATATTTTTCAGCTTGAACTTACTGCTCAAGTTGTTTAAAGCTGAAAAGTAATGTCCAATAGGATAAATTATTCTGAATTTCTCTTTCAGCTGGAACCTTTAACTTCAAAGCAACAGCTCTTTTTTTTTTTTCCAATTTTCATTCCTGTTATGTTGATTTTTTGTCTTCCTTCCCCTCTCCAGCCCATATTCCCACACAAAGTTACCCATTTGGAAATATTTCAGTGTAACTTCTTCCTCACTACTTGCATTCTTTGAAAATTCACTCTTGGCAAAAAGGGTGGAATGATCATCCAACCAAAATACAGCATATTAAAAAGGTCAAAGAACTATAGCAAGAGATCATAAATCACAAAATAGAATGGGCATTAAGATTCTGACACCTCTTTGTCGTGACCAAAATTGTAACTAGAATGAGAAATTATATGGAATTAGCTTCTTACTGATATGCTCTGAAGACTGTAATTTCATGGTGCCTGGATGTCATTTTCAGAACCTTCTGCTTCTTTGCAGCCTCGTAGGCATGCATTCAGCTATCATCTGGGGCACTTGAGATAAGTAAGGGAAAAGAAGAGATACATAAATGTTTTACTCAGAGCAAGAAGTCATGCCAGTTTTCAAAATTACAGTAATTTTTTAGCGTTGTTTCTGCTGAAGTCAAAAATCTTCAGGAGATGCCTGATCTCCTCCTGTTGGTTGTGCAGTACCAAGTCTCAGTTGAGACTCAGTAATGAGAGAACATTATGCTTTAGGAAAAGGAGATCTCAATGTTGATTTGTTTCACATTGTTTCCTTTCCCCTTAGCCCAACAGAGCAAATAGGACACAGCAGAGTCAATCCAACTCATCAAATCCAAAAGCATCATGTGAAGGACTCCTAAATCCCTAAGTGACAGTATGAGAGCTGAAGTATTAAATGACCAGCAGTAAGTCTCACTTTTCACTAAGGTGATGCCATTTTTGAGGATCGTTCAATTTAATTAAAGCACACAATGAGGATTACTCTGCTGGCATTTGTTGATTTAGGTGATCTCTGTTTATACAGTTTATAAACAGACCTCTGTTTTCCAGTTTGATTTCTTTTTCCTATATTCTGTTTTATGACTTTCCTTTTCCTTCCATGCTCCTTGTGCTAAAGAGGTAAGTGACTGACATCAACATGACTAACCCTGAACTGAACTGAGTCTTAAAAATCACAGAGCCTGAAAGACTTACAAATGCAAAGAAAGCTGGAGTAGGAGAGAGGAACAGAAAGGATAAGAAGCAGAATATATCAGTTTAAGCATACCTGCTCACACGGAGGTGCTGCTGCTGTATGGAAGCTGGATCACGCAGAAATCTCGAGCACAGGTGGAAGAGGTCATGTACCTCTTCACTAGTAGACATAATCTACATTATTGTAACAACAATAAGGCTACCGTAATGGAATTGGGAACACATTTTGACAGTGCAAAAAGCAGAGGGAGAGGAAAGCAAGCAAACCAGACAAGGGAGGAAGCAAACAACATTAGAGGTGTTGGGACGCAGCAGCAGCAGTGAATTTCACTGTGCTGTAGTGGATGTGAGATATGGTGCTGTCACTTCACTAGGGAGCAAAAGCTTTGGATATTCAGTTACATTAGAAAGTACAGAAAGAGAGTATAGAAACCATTTCAATTACATTAGAAAATATTGATAGAGTGTATAGAAACAATTTTGGTTTAGGGTGAGTGCTGAATGAGGTGGGCAAGAAAATTCCTGTGTCGCATGATTCATTTTGTTGCAAAATATCAGTGAAAATAAAATACGCTAATGCTGAATGGACTATTTTAGCTCATAAAGGAAATAAATGAAGATAAGTCAAAACTGACTAGTTTTGAGCACAGGCAGATATATTATTCCTTTGTGCATGTTAAATGCTCATTTACCTCAAGGTTTTCTTGAGAGATATGCTTTTATTTTTTAGCTATGAGAATTCTTGAGCACCAAATCTAAAAGATTAACCCCCCCATGGATAAATTATAGGAGACAGTTTTAAAGGCACTGGTATGGTTGTGCCTTGCTCAGTAGCTTAAAAGTACCATGCTGTAAGGTGATGCAGCCCTGGGATTTGTGAAAGTGATGCAGAAGGATATTGCCAGCCCGGCTTTCCCTCAGCACACTCGAAGTTACAGCCCACCAAGGTGTGCAAGTCAGGTTACAGCCTGCATCTAGCCAAAAATCTCAACCACCACATGAACTCAGCGTTACTGAGCAAAGATTTCCTTTGCTTTTTGTCCTGGGTTTAGCAGTAGCAGTCATTTTTTCTCCTTCTTAGTAGCTGGTGCAGCACTGGGGTTTTTTTGACTTCCAGCCTTGGGAACAACGCTGATCACACCAATGTTTTTAGTTGTTGCTCAGTAATGTTTAGTCTGACCAAGGACTTTGTGAGTCTCGTGCTCTGCCAGGGAGGAGGGAAGGCCGGGAGGAAGCAGGGACAGGACACCTGACCCAAACTGACCAAAGAGGTATTCCATACCACAGCACGTTATGTCCAGGATGTAACTGAGAACTACCCGGGCTAGTGCTCTGGGGGGTTGGAGGAGGTATCGGTCTGTGCTCGGTTGGGCAGGGGTGGGTGACTTATCTGTCGGTGGGTGGTGAGGTGCTGGATTCTCTTCCCTTGTTATTTCCCTTATCATTATTATTATTGTTGATAGCAGTAGTGATTTATGTTATACCTTAGTTACTAAACTGTTCTTATCTCAGCCTGTGGGAGTTGCATTCTTTTGATTTTCCTCCCTATCCCTCTGGGAATAGGGGGAGGGCAAGAAAGGGGAGGTTGAGTGAACGAGCTCGTGGCTGGGTTTAAACAATACCAATATCCAACCTGAAGTTCCCCTGTTTAAACCTATTACCCCTCGTCCTATTGATACAGTCCCTGATGGAGAGTCGCTCCCTGACATCCTTGTAGGCCCCCTTCAGATACTGGAAGACTGCTATGAGGTCTCCATGCAGCCTTCTCTTCTCCAGGCTGAGAAGTTCCAGTTTTTTCAGCCTGTCTTCATACAGGAGGTACCTGAGCCCCATTATCTTAGCACAGTTCACAGAGAAATGGGAGAAATATTCGTAATTACTTGTGTATGCTTCAGTATTGTTTATCAAACTGACAGGTGAAGAAATTACTACATATTTGAAAAAAGAAACCAAACCACAAACTTTTGAGTTGTTTCAGAAAATTTCAAAATATTCTCTTTATTCCTAAAAAAAAAATAAATTAATAAATATATGGAACACATTAACATCACCTTTCCTTGTGCAATACAATTGCGTGGCAGCAGATCACATACACGGAAATATTCAAATTAATCATTATAATTCCCTTATCCCTAGTTAATGAGTTTTACTTTACATTCCTGTATATGGTTGCAATTTCAGTAATATAAAGCCAAAATCTTACTGATGTGATAATAGGAAATATCTGTGTTTGAAAATAAAGCAAACATGGCTCATTAATACTTACACAGCTGGAGTAATGCATTGTTCAAGGTTCCCTTTTTCCACTGTAAAACAGATGTCTGGGCACTGGAAGAAAAAAGAAGTGTTTCCTCAGAGTGTGATGCTCAACTGAATAGAATAGACTGTGGTAACTATCTAGACGATTTGCAGAGCAATAGAAAACAAGGGCAAATTGTTCAGCTTTTCATCATCATGTTGCATCTCTGACCCTAGCAAGTCTGGTTGTGCTGTATTAAATTAAGCATAAAATTAAAATTACATTTTTGAATGCAATAGTGATTAAAACACATTGATAGGCAAATTGCTGCTGCTCAGCTTATTTCTTACATTTTTGTTAGGGATGCTCCCTGAATTGTTTCATTTGAAGCTTAGGACAGGATTTGCCTTCTATATTTTTGGAATAATTTGCAAAGTCCAAAGAAGAAATGCATGTTTGTAGAACATGCAGAGAAATTATCAGCTTTTTTATTATTCTTTGATTGGAAAATTCACCTCACTATAGCAATATTTTTTGCCTAGTTTCTCCCAGATTCAAAGAGAGGTTGTTAGGGGAGTAATGGGGTAAGATGACTGTGTCAGAGTTAAGTGCAAATGGATTTTTCTGAGATTAGCACTTACTCTTTTGATAGCAACAAATGATGAAATAATCATCCATATTTCATAAATAAGTGATTTGCCAGAACCACTCCTTTTCTTTATACTGATGGCTCAAGTAAACTTCTGCAGCTGCTGAGTCACATATTCCTTTTGCTTCCAAGCTTTCAGCCCCACTTGCATTCCTGTTCCCCACCCCAGTGAAGTGTCCTGCACTTGGGGCTTCTTATCTAAAATTGAGAAACTGTTTGTTTGGTTTTCTTTTTTTTTTTTTTTTTTTTCACTCTAATGCTGTAGCTCCTTCAGAATGGCTTTGTTTCCCTTCCTTTTTCATTTCTGAACTGTTTTCTCAGCCAAGCAGTCCCAATTTCCTTAACTACTAGGTCAAGGTTCTCTCAGTGACAGACTCTTAGCTTCCTACGTGTAACACCTGATACACTATTTTTTTTAATGCTATGGCTATATGTATATGTGGTTTATCCTGAAATAAAACTCAACTTCTCTTACAGACTCTATTTTCATTTATTGTGTGTGCACAATGGCAGAAAACAAATATTTATGTTATACGTCAGATCAGTAGTGCGGAAAAAAAACAGATCGTCAGCTGTGCATCCAAATCTTCAAAATAATCTTTTCCTCCCACTGCTGCTCCCTTGGTTTTACTTCTGTTTCACTTTTACTATCACTACATCGTATTCATTTTATTATTAATAAATTTAGTGATTCTTTAGCTGCTTCTGTAAAATGCCTTCAGGTGTATGAATTAATCAACATGCCAGTAAGACAGACAAATAGTCTTTCTATTTTATAGATGAGAATTCTGAATAGCAGAGGAACATATTTAACTCCAAAAAAACTCATGAATATGGGAAAAAAGTGAAATTAATCCCTGCAGTGCAGATCTTCCAGTCTAACAATGTATCTCACAGGTATGCTGTAATCTCCTTCTATTTTTACTTTGTCTTACTTTACCTGAACCTTTTAACTTACCTATTTATGGAATAACAGAATGGTTGAGGCTGGAAGGGACCTCTCAAAGTCATCTTGTTCAACCCCCTTGTTAATATAAGGCCATCTAGAGCCAGTTGCTGGAGACCATGTCCAGATGGTTTTGAATATCTCCACAACCTCTCTGGACAACCTGTACCAGTGCTCAGTCATGCTCAAAGTAAAAATTTCTCTCTTATGTTTGGATGGAACCTCCCATATTTCAGTTTATTCCCATTGTCTCTGGTTCTGACAGTGGGCAGAACTTTCTTGCATTTACAAACCACAGAATAAATATTACAAATACAGACTCATTTCAGCTGCAATTCAAGTGCCTATAATTTCCTTTATAGCTGCTCTAAGTTTTATTCAGTACCTACAGGAGAATCCTTTTTCTCCCCTTATAATCAACAGTGCAGAGGCAAGTCACTCTATTAAGGGATTCAGGTATCAAAGGAAAGGAATGCTTAAAATTACTTTGTTTGACAGATTTCCTTAAATGAATTTCATGGACCATAGCAAAAAAAATTCTTTTTGTTGTCTATAGCTTACTTATAAACATGAAGTAGTAAGTAAATATAATACACATACATTTTACAGTACCTAAAATAAATGTCAATGTATTTGAAAAATACTCAGGAAAACATCCACCTTCATTGATGTTACAGCAGATGGGTTTCTGCAAAAGATAAGAAGAGCTCAGTTGGAAGTAGACCGGAGGCTATTTTTGACATCCTTGTTAGAGGGACAGATGATGCCACAGTAACTTTTTAACTAAAATTCACTTAGCCTTGAGTGATGTTCAGTAAAAATCAATTTAGAGTTCAAATGAGTTCAATGAATGCATTTTATATATGTGTTCAAGGTTAGAATTCTAGCTCTTCTTTTTACACTGAATTTTCTATTAACATGTATATAATTCAGTAGTGAAGGATTTAGTACTTGTGGTGGTGAATGTTGACTCTTGTACAAATATTTAACAGAAAAAATAAAACGCGCTGGCTTGATATTAATATTGTTAACCTTCATGAAAAATGATTCAGAAATACCTCTAAACTTATCCATTATCCACTTTTCTCTCCCAATCTGCCTAGCTTTACTATGGTCATGTATCATTTTTAATAGAAGTGTTTCTTAATATAAATATTTATATGTAACAGTAAACAGGGAGAAGCAAGCAAGTATAGGATCTTGAATCTGTGATGGCTGTCTCATTAGCTTTAAGGGAATTGTATCTCAGTTATGTAGATTTAAAGGTTATCTAGATTCTGAATATGCAAAAGACTTTGATAACAGATTTTTTTCCTGAGCTACGGAAGAGCATATTTTCTCATAGATAACAATAAATTTATTACACTAAAGTTTCACATATTTGGGATTACACTGTTATTTAATTTAATTCATGAATTAAAGACTTTCTATGGCAGTATGAGTTCTTACCTCTTCAGAACAATATGTTGGGAAAAATGTGAGCAGAAGCTACTAGGTTTCATTCATGGCAATGAAGATTTGACATAAAAGCTGTAAACCTAAATGTTGATTGTCTAGAAATTTTAATGTAATGGTTGAAGTACTGATGAAAGGGGAAAAGTAACCTTTTCCTTCAAGTTATTTCAAGTTAGTAAAACTTTGCATATGAGCCTACAGATAATTGTTTGAGCTATTGAGTTAATTTTGACTGCTCTCTTCCCATTCTTTTAATTTTGTAGATGAGTAAGTTTACAGTAGAACTATTCCCCTAAACAGTACATCTCAAGCTGTCAATTCACAGAAAAAAAGGCATAATGAGTACTCACCATAGAATTCTGCAAAATTAGTCTTAAGACAAAGAGATGGACTATCTGATCAGTGTCATCAGACCAAAACACTAATTCTAATCATTATCTGTCTGACCTCTTTTCTCTACTACTTATTCTATGCAATGATTATACTGTAGATGTAATGTGATATGCTTTTAATTGACTTCTTGAATGTCCTGGTTTTGGCTGGGATAGAGTTAATCTTCTCCCTAGTAGCTGATACAGTGCTGGTTTTTGACTTTAGTCTGAGAATAATGCTAATAATACACTGATATTTTAGTTGTTGCTAAGTAGTGATTACCTGCTAGCAAGCAGGGTGCATGCAAATATCTCTGTGTAGAGCCGAACAGTGGTTTTATTTCTTTTTACATGATAAATGTAATGATGTACATATAGTGATCACCTGTCTTAGCAACCTGCCTTTCTCTTTTCTTTTTTCTTTTTTTTTTTTTAATTTTTTTCATATTACAAGTGTAAAGCGATCAGATGAGAATAATGATCATCGTGAGGCTGATATACCTATTATTAGGTCTCTGATTATTGTTTAATGCTATGAAGATTGTTTATAACCTCATGATCGATGTTTGGGGGGGAAGATGACTAAAATATGAGTAAATAAAGAGAGCTTTTAACAAGAATTGATGAGGGAAGGGGATACAAACAGTATTGCAGTAGGTAAGCCAAGGGTTGGCATGGCATTGCTAGAGGTTGGCAGTCTTCACAGGAACCCCAGTTTACACTGCTCCTCAGAGCACAGAAGGCTCAGGAGCATATCTGAAATGCTTGTACAGCAGTGCAGCAGTAAGAGAAAAATACGATGAACTGAAAGCATTGGTCAGCTCCCAAAGTTGTGATATCATTGGTATTAGCAAGACTTGGTGGAATAAGTCCCACAGTTAGAGTGCTGGGATGAAGGGCTACAGGTTATTCAAGAGGGATACTTAGGGCAGGGGATGTGAAGGTGTTGCACTATACTTAAGGGGAGGTTTGATTGCACAACCCTCACAGTTAATGGTGATGTGCTTGAGAGGGTCTGGGTAAGGAACAGGGGGATGGAAAACAAAGGAGATATTGTAGTGGGTATCTGCTACTGATTGCCCAGCCAGGATGCAAGCCCTGCTCAATTATTGCATAGGTAATTGGGAAAAATTTCAGTATCAGTAGCCCTTGTCCTTATGCGAGATGCCAACTTCTCAGACATCAACAGGGAATATCATACTGCTGTGATGAGTAGGTCTTGGAAATTCTTGAAGACTGAGGAGATAACTTCTTGTCACAGGTTCATTTTCCATCACTTTTGGTAGCAATATTTTGCTCTAAACTTTCTTTCTGTGTAGTTTTTGTCTTCTAAGTTTAAAGCAGACTCTAAAATGTACTTGAAGCAAGAAATACAATTTTCTGCATGTAGTACAATAACCATTTTTTCTATAAGTATGTTCCTAATGTAAAAAATATAAGATGATTCAAGTGCATTGTAGCTCATATTTAATGTCTGGATGTTATATAATTTTCTTTGAGTGTTCAAAAGTCACAAAATTGCAGAGATAGCCTGTGGTACTGCAAGTTCTGAGCTGAAAAATACATACTAGAATGCCTAATTAGGGCTCTAATTTTATTAGGTGAGCAACCAGCTGTCTACCACCCTTCATGTTTCTGTGCACTTGAAAGTATTGCAAGGCAACGGGTGTGGAGTTAATGACTGGACCACTGGTACTGAGATATTACTATGACAATTTTGGAGGATTATCATCTGGACTAGTTCCAGGGGGATGAACAAACTGTATGTCTGTTAGTTTGGTGTGCATTACATGCATTACTGAGCTATCTTCTGGACTGGTTTATTTCAAGACGACCCAGTTTGTATGCTCCAGTTTCAGCATGTGATGTGACCAAAGCCCAGTAAAGGTGCTTTGAAAGCACAATCCAAAGCCAAACTAAATGCCAGTACAGCTGCAACTTTTACAAATAAAATTACATATAATATACTTTCTATATCTGTGTCAATTAAAC
>JBCJKH010058054.1:828-17101 GCA_039877255.1 Loriculus beryllinus
TTGAGTTTTTCCTATTTACATTTTCCATAACGCTTACATGTATACGTGCTAAAGCACATTGATTTAAGGAAGACACCATCCCTTCTGATTTTCTCATTCTTATCCCTCTCTATCCACTCTTTTGTTCCTTTTTCTGTAGTAGTTTATATCTTCCTTCCATTCATCCTTTCTCATATTTCCTTTTCTGTGCTGATTTTATTTTCTCTGAATCACTTGTTTTTCTTTCTGTTCCATCTTTCTCTTCTCAAATGGTTGCAGAGGATATAAAGGTATTCACGTGGCTTGATCTGTGTAAAAAAGTAATGTAGTCACTGCAAGCTGGGCTTAAAGACATGGGTGATCTGGGAACCAATGGAGAACTTTCTTCCCTGTACGTAAACGGTAACAGATGGCAAAAGGGATATCTCTTGTTTTACTAAGATACTGTATGTACAGTTACTGTTAGAGTCTACTGGTGATTATTAGGGTTTTGTTTATAGAAGCTGTGGTTGGCTGGTGCCTTTGAAAATCAGGTTATTTATTTTGGTGTCTAAATATGGACTTGAAAATTTTGGCCAGGGCGATTTGCTCAAGGTCGTTATTCTGACTCAGGGACAGAACAGGGAAAAGAAAACAGACCTTTTCAGCTCTCCCTGTTGATACTCTGTACAGTTTCAGTAAAGTAGATGTTTAGATACCCAGATTCTGTAAAGCAGATGTTTATATATCCAGATCATATACTAGGTTATAATGAAGTGAGTGATCAGAATTGATTTGGGAGGAGTTAAAAGCACATCCTGTAAAGTGGCACAGTCACTTTGTGTAGTGTCTGGAGTGAGATGGACCCTTGAGGAGAAGAAACGCTCCATGTTGCATGGGAGCATCTAGGCAGACTATTCCTGCCTTCATAACATGGTGCACCTTTTCTTCTACACCCTGTCCGGATCAGTTTCTGGGACTGTTTGGGCACAGCTGAGAGAGTAGGTTGAAGCTGTCACTACTGCACTTGGAGCCCTGAGATGAGCAGACCTGAGGTTTAAGACCCCGAATTGCCAATTACTCTGGGGAATGGTGAACCAGATTGATCATAGTTCCTTTGTACTGTACTTCCTGTGAAGATTAGAAGGGTTTCATATGTCAGGGTAAGACCTTGAACTTAACTATTCAAATGATCACAATGAGAGTGTTTCTCAGAGGACATGAAGTTGTGTTAAGAAAACAGTTCCTTTCGCTATCCTTAGGAAACATGACAGCTGTGTCTTGTAATTTCTCTTGTTTCTGAATCACTTTCAAAGGAAGCCCAGGCAATAGTATATTTTCATGTTCCATTGTGAATTGGAGCATTTTCTTGTTTAGGACAGCATGTGTTTAAAAGAGTTACCAGCCTGGGAACACAGTGAAGTCCAGAGGTAAACT
Organism: Loriculus beryllinus; assembly: GCA_039877255.1. Taxonomy (NCBI): domain Eukaryota; kingdom Metazoa; phylum Chordata; class Aves; order Psittaciformes; family Psittacidae; genus Loriculus; species Loriculus beryllinus. The sequence goes on from JBCJKH010058054.1 coordinate 2,224, forward strand.
TTCCTATCACAAGGGACTGAGAACAAATCAAGCAGTGCAGCCTCCAAAGAAATTTAAGAGCCAATCCTCCAAGTCTCTGGCACATAGTGATTTTCACATCTCTTCCAGTGGATTTGTAGAACCTGAATGTCATTGAGAACACTGTTAACACTGTTTTGCTGTAGTCTGCCTTTGAGGTGTCCTAACATCTGATCAAACTAAGTAAGAATCTCACATTCATTCCTAGGCCATCTAAGTCTCTGCTTTGGTTGTAGTAATTTATTTCTATTTTTCCTGTCACAGAAGTAAAAGATTCCTCACTCTATTTAAGAATAAAAGGAGAGAGGAGGGACTAAGCACCCAAATTTTGTCCAAATAAATGAAAAATGGATTCTGAATTCGTTTTGGGGCATTTACAAATTTTCTCCAAATGTATGATTTGTCCAAACACCCTGGATTCTGTACTGGCAACTGCTGTACTGGTGCTGCATAAATAAAACACATTTTAGTCACTATGTCTTTAATATAGTCATTCAGCCTGGAAGGCTGACAAATACCAGCTTCAAAGGCATGGCATTTCCTACAGAACCCCATGTTGAATCCAAAAGTAAGGTTCAGAAATGCATTTGGTTGCTATGAGGAAATGTTGATAATTCCTGGATTAACGCTTTTGAATAAGCAAATGGCTAGGTAAGAAAAGAAAAGACAAAAGCAGCTGAAGTTTGTGTTTCACGCTTCAAGTAAGCTGGCCAAGTGTGGCTACATTCCCTTTTAAAATCAAGCGACCACGGTGCATCTCCTAGGGTCCTGTAGTATGAATGCTAAAAGGATTAAAAGTAGCCAGGTCACACAGCTTTATTTTACTCTTTACAAGGGCCGTGTTAAATCCGAGACTTTATACTCCTTGTTTACATAGGTATGAGTACATAGCAGGAAATTACATAATTTGACCTGTGCCATGAAGTGAAATACCCCTTTGTGTTCTGTTTTGGAGTCAGATACATAAGGAACTGTGTTTTATCCAGTGCTTTCCTACTGAAGTCTTTTTCACTAAAAAGTAATAATATACCCCAAAAAAGTTACAAAAGCAATGCAATGATAATACAAGTATTTAAGTGGAAACAGCTTTGTAATAACTGCTTGAGTATAAGTGGTCTATCCACACACCCTCCTTCCTGCACATTGCAGCATTGTTTGAAGGCAAAAGAAAAGCAGGGGGACCTCTTAATACTTGTTATTGTGCAGTTCTCAAAGGTGTAACAAGGTACCCAATGTAGAGTGAAAAGGTGATGGCATGAACAGGGAATGGAATGAATAATAATAAATCACAAATATGAAACAGCTCACTCACTAGGGTCAAAAATGAGTTAATGATCTGAAATTTTATTAACAGATCTAAAATCTTTTAAATGCATATCAAATACCCTATACCCCTTTAAGACCATTCTCAGAACTCTGAAGACAAAGCAGAGATGCTTGCAAAGTTCAGTGCAGCAAATTAAGCCTGCATCTTTCTGTTTAAAAACAGTGACTATTAAACTTGAGGATGAGGGATTATAGTCTGATTCAGATCACCAGTTCCAAGAAGACCGTTCTGTACCTCTTGAATCTCCTGCACCCTCAGAAGCTTGCAGACATTCTCCCCCAACACCAGCCCAGCTCACCCAAAGCTTGGGCAGGCAGGTCCCGTGCTGTTATTGCATCCATTCAGAATTCCATTTCATCATCCTTCCAATCATGGCACTGATGTGCTGTTAACATCAAGGAAAACAGCCATGTGCAAGTAGTTATTTGAAACTGAATACATCTATGTTCCACGGTGTAAAACCCACTGACGCACAATAGCCCCTGAGTTACTTTAGCAGCAGATGTTACAGATGGAAGACAACCATACAAGTAGTTTAGCTCATTTTCCTGCTGTTGAGGGTATCTTTTTTCCAATCAGTGTATTTACTAAGGTGCTGCTTATGTATCATCTCAGTGAGGTCTAACGGAAGCCTTTAGGCAGTTACTCCACACTTCATCTGATGCACCAAATTAGAGAAGTCTGAAGTATTTATCAGGTCTATCTTCTAATCTCTGTGCACGTTATGACTTCATTTTGTGTTCTACAATCTTGCAGTGTTTGTTGTAATTTTCCATGCAAGGAACAGCCTTTTCTTGCACTACACTAACATTACGATATTGTATGACAGCTCACAGGGCTTAACAGAAGAGGTTCCTTTTAGATCTCACTCATCTTGGCCTTTCATCTTTATTTTTGGCCTGCAGAACAAAAGCATCTTCCAGAAAAGTTAGTAATGCTAGTAAAATGTTAGTAAAGCTTTTTCAGCTTCTTTTGGTAATAGAAACAAATCACAGCTGCTAAAATACAGTGTTATTTTTTATCTATCTAACTTGGGGAAAAGTGGTTAATTTGCATGGCAAAAAGAGGAAAATCTCTTCAGTGAAGCAAAAGTTACTAGAGTTAAAATTAACTGAAGGCAATACGATCCAGAATTAAGCCAGGCTACTTGCTGCCACAGATTAAATATGAATAGTATTCCAAATGTATTAGCATGACAGGAAAATGGGGGCATTTCTCAGTCACTGGAAGGCCACTCACTACACAAACTTGGCACAGAATCTCTAGGGGGAATGGGACAGAGTTGTTTAGGTTGGAAAAGATCTTTAAGATCATCAAGTCCAGTTGTTAACCCAGGATTGCCAAGTCCACCCCTAGAGATGGTAGCTGAGAGGGTCACACACTGAGCCCTCATGATGACATTCACTGGAGTGTGTTGGTTAAAGGCCAGCCCAGCAGCACACTCCACCAAGAGCAGGGAGAGTCTATGCAACCTCACCGATCCTGCCTGGCCCAGAGGTGGGCTCTACTTCCATCACTAAGGCAGGAAAAACATACTCTTAAAAAAAGGCTGATAAACTTTTACGGTGTCAACACACAGCTGCAGAGAGAGGAAAAAAGAGGCAGCATTTTAACTAGGCAGATAAATGGGATCTCATTAGAAAATTAAATGGTGCTCCTAAAAAATACAGCTATTTCTCAGTAATGGGGACATTCCTTAATGAAGTGGACTGTGATGTAAAACAAGCAATTTAGGGACATACGCTTATTTGTCTGCATCAGTAGCATTTGCTAAATGTCAGTGGTTTTGCCTTTTCTGTAGGCATCAGAGTGGTAACAAATCCTGCTTCCCCAGCTCCAAACAAGGCACAGATAAGAGCAGTGGGGAGGAGACTGCAGAGGGGACAGAAAAAGCTGTATTTAAACAGTTGTGTTTGCTTTTCTGTTAAAAAAAAAGCCTTGGACATCTCTTTTCTGCCAGAACACTGGTACTTTGCAACTGCTGCCAACACAAACCCCGCGAGCAAGCCAGCTGACATCAGCTGACCAGGGACATGGTGGGACATTGGGCATTTTATCCATTCCTCTTCAGACAAGAAGCCTTTTGTCTGGGCTGTTTGACCGAAACAAGCCCATGAGTAAAAGGAGAAGCCTGCCCATGGAAGGCATGCTGAAGTCTGTCAATCTAAGATTCATAGCACCAGGAGTTGCATGAGCTGAGCTTAAGATCAGATGAGGTTTGCAACATTTCTGAAATAAAATGGGGCATTTACTCTACTGGATGCATTACAGGATAAGTGCATAAGGGAACATTATTCCTTTTGCTGTCTGAGGCTTCATCATCAGCGTTTTGTGAGAGAAACCCAACAGGACATGCAGTTTGTAAGATACTTCATTGGAGATAGCCAATGCAGTCTAGCCTACACTGGTGATGAGAAAGCAGGCTCCTTCCCTAGCCTAGATTAAATGAATTGGATAATTTCTGTATCGCTCAAGCAGATGATTGCTCCACAGAACTTGCTACTGGAATTGGCTTGTTGGCTGGCAGGCAAAGCAAACATTAAGGACTGAGGCTGTGGTTGCAATGGTGTAAGTTTTGTGCACTATCAGGTCAGAATGAACATGGTTCAACGCTCAGACAAGGGACACAAAGTTGTTTCCCAGAGACATATTAGCCGGAGTCCACAATGCAGAGTAAAGTCCATGTTTATGGACCCACTCTGAGGGTGGGGTGTTGGTGCATGGAAATGCTTAGATAAGGACAGGCAAGTCAGGCACAAAGCCTTCTGGCACAAAAATTAACACAGCCAAATTCTGGAACAAATCATGACCAGCAGAAAGGATTTAGTGCAGATCAGCACTCTGCACTGAGTGGCTTTGCTGTTTGCAGCCTGGCCCTGGGAGCCAGATAAAAGCTGGAGGTCTTGTGTTATCAGGCCATGTCTTACGAGCCTTTTCCATGCCAGGTTCTAGCTGAGGCCATGGGGAGCACACCTGCAAACTCATGAGCTATGCTGACTCCACCAAAATCCTGGCTGCTGTTCTTCTGACTCTGCACACTGAGCAAGCTATTCATGCTCTGATGAAAGAGCAGCTTCTCTAGAGGTAGAGGAGGACTGAAAGCCACTGCCCTGGCAAGATGCGTATCCCATTTTCATTCATCCCTGTGATGGTGGTGATGCCCTGGCATAGGTTGTCCAAAGAAGCTGTGGCTGCCCCATCCCTGGCAGTGTTCAAGGCCAGGTTGGATGGGGCTTGGAGCTACCTGGTCTAGTGGAAGATGTCCCTGCCCATGGCAGGGGTTTGGAACTGGATGAGCTTTAACATTCTTCCAGCTCAAACCATTCTGTGATTCTGTGAATTAGTGCTAGTTGTTTTGCATCGTCCCTAGAGCCACACAGGCTGGATGGAGTGAGGCATATACTGCCCTTCTCCTTGCCTAAAGGCGAATCAGTGTACAGGTTTGCCTCTGTGCAAAGTATTGCACTGTGTTAACACCTCCAGCCATGCTTGCACTGAGGGCAAGCTAAGCTATGAGCCCTCGGACAGTATTCATGAGTGAATACTGTCTGCTGCACTTAGTGACATCTCACTCTCATCCTGCACTGAAGGTGCTGTGCAGCTTGAGAAGTAGGAAATGGAAATGCATTTTGCCTTGGTCACTATTTAGAAATGAGGTTTAAACCCAGACTGAGCAAAGTGGAGCTGCTGTCTGCTAGCAGTGGGGTGGCTTTCCAGCTTGGTGAGCTTCACACTCTCTGTCTGGACTTGATGCAGGGCCGGTCTCTGCAGAGGAGTGGGGGTTCCACAGCCAGCACAGACTGTGCCAGTCAAGAAAGAAGCCAAAGATGCCTGTGAAATCCCACTTAAAGGTGTGTAACCTGGGTTTAAAATGAATATCAAGTTTGAAGCACTGGCTGGTGGCTGTCGTGGTGTGTTGGGGAGGCAGCACAGGAAGGGCATAATTTTGTGCATCAGCTGCAGTTTACTCCCACTTTTGAAACCTGTAACCCAGCAGTTCACATGACCAGCTTATTCTGCAGTGTTGTGTTAATTATGTAAACCTCAGCGTGCTTCAGATGGGAAAAGAATATGAAATAGAACATCAACTTGAATTCCTTTCTTAACTTGGCAAGTTTATACCTGCATCTTAACTGCTACTGTTTTTACTTCCACACTCCTGGATTCAAAAGACCCTGATCTGGGTGCAAATCAGACCAAAATCTACATAGAGATGTACTCCCATCTCTGTACAACAAACCTGTTGCACAAATCAGGGCATTTCTTGGAGCACACAAAAGCTGCTGCCTTTCATACCACTCAGGCAAAGGCTGTTCTACTATGGGTTGAAATGCAATGCAAAAGAATTGTGTCCATGGAAATTCAAATCTTGAAAATATTGGGATCCTCACTGACATACTGCAGATACATTTGAAACATTTTTGTATCCCAGGATAAGGGCTACATAAGTAGGCTAAGCCTTTCACACTTTCTCTCTGAAGCTGTTGGATTTACTTCCCAAACCCCATTGCGTAGATATCCCCAGCAAATGCCACAGAGAACCATTTGTAATGAAATTAAAGCTTAAACATAAAGATTCTCTCTTCCCTAAGCACTGGCTTCTATTAAAACTGGGAGTTGTTCATATTTCATCCCTTGCAGCCTCTGTAAATCCTCTGTTTGACATTTTGAATGTGCCATACAGGTTCTAATACACATTACACAACAAGAGCTATTATAAAATTCCTGACTTTTTCTTGTTTGTGTGACAAAGGGGGAATGGCAAATCCTCCAATTGGACCAGATAATCACTCTCCTGTGAAAAGCCTACAATCCACATCCTCTGTTTTCTTCTTAGCTGAGCTTCAACTGTGTTTGGTCAATAATTTTATGTGTGAAGTCCATAAATCACCTTCCAATACACACTGGACAGTGGAGAGTCCTGGTAGATTAGACATCAGCTGCAGGAGAAATCACATCATGTCTGGATCCAGGAAAGCCAAGTGCTGCTGGAACATTTCCATTTCATGTTATCATGGTTTTCTGAAGAGCCTTCTTTACACAGGACCACTCTCTGGAGTGAAAGATAGTTGGATGGATAAAGGTTTACAGGATCAGGTTTTCTGACATGACAGAGAAACCATTACAAATCCATGAAATGCAGTTTTACTCAGGTGACTCTGTATAAATATAACAAATTCATTGCTGGAACTGAGTTAGCCAACACTTACAGAGCAGATCTAAAGAAAACTTTGTCAGCCACCTGAACATTGCTTAGATGCAGTTTGTGCCCCAAGCCTCTGAAGCTGTTCATGGTGTGACTGCATTGGTTTCATGCAGTGAGAAGCAGTCATGTGCTGTTTAGCTGAAGAGGCAGTACAGCAGGAAGAGCCAGGCTTACTGAGCCTTCCTAAGGGGCTGAGAGTGTCACAGAGGTATCACATAAACCCCTTCCCTTCTCTTGTTTGCAAGAGCAGGAGTTTCTGACATGAGTTGAAGTTGAGGCGGTCAATGAAGTGGGTCTTTTTCACTGTTATTTGTGTCTTGGGAATGAATATAACAGAAAATGTGGAATTGTTTAGAGGAAGATGCTCTACAAAGGAAAAGATTAAAGAATGTACTGCCTTGGGCTGCGCACAGACTGTTAGTTTGTAGTCTATGTTTCCATTTTAGCCTTAAAACTCAATTCAGCTAAATAAGGTGTCCCTTTAACATTTAATGGAGGCTTTATCATGGTTAAGGAGACAAGTTTCTTACAAGGTTATAAAGACAAAATGTTCACTAACGCAAGAGTTTAGTTAGGTTCTTTCAAGACACTTTGTTGCCTTCCTCTGTGTACAAATCAGGCTGCCTTGGCTGATGCTTGTTTTAAGGAGGGATAAACCACAGTGGGCTGCTTTTGTCCAGGGTTTTCTAGCCAGGCTTTTCCCAAGGCTCAATATTCAGCCTGGACACTGGATCAAACTGGACCAATTTAAAATCATTTACAGAGACATTAATGCTGAAGACATTTATTTGTATGTATGCTCAGGCATGTCACTGCTGCAGAGCATGAGAATTTGCCCAAGTGCCATGCTCCATCACTGTTATCAACCCCATTTTATTCTTTTTCAGTGTGCGTCTCCTGGGATTTGTTTCAAAACCAGACTTCCACATCTTATGCCAGCAAAGGCCAGGGAAGCAGAGGATGTGAGCTTCAAGTTTAAAGGTTGACTTCAAGGCAAACGTCCGCACACATCCCCCAGCCTCCAGGTTGGCTCTCCAGAGACTGAACAGCATTCAAAATACCAATATTCCTCATCCATGCTGTGGAAAGCAGAGTGGTTTCTCATGTTCCCTGAAAGGTGATCTGCCTTTATATAAAGCCTTCTTCTCTTAAGCACAAGTATTATGAAACCCACAGGAATCCATAAAGAGTGATGGGACATTTTTCTAAAATGCCAGACCTGTACATCTTCCACCTTCTGTGATTCAGGAGCAGCGTAAAAGGTCATAAACCATTCAGCTGCTGTGATTCACTGCACTGATTCATGTGCTTGGTACAAATATTCAGAGATCAAAGCAGCACCTACCCCCCAAGAAAAGATTTTAAATGACTTTTTAATGTTCGCCATAAAGATGGACTTCCAGCTAAAACATTATTCTCCTGATTGATAAGGGATATTTTAGGTAGCAAGTCACCTACAGTAAAGATTGATGCTTCCTTTAAGAATCATATGGTATGGTACCTAAAACAGTGTACTCTGCAGATGTGTTTCCTCCCTGACCTAACCTGAACATGAGACACTGATCACACAGGGGTTTTCTGAGCAGAAGTTTACAGGGAGTTAAAAAAGAATGGAAACTTCTTCCCTGTGAAGGAATCTGGAAGCTCCCCTAAACCGTTTTGTATTAACTTTGCAGTGGATGAAGGTGTTAAACTGGCATGTGTCTATTGATGGGGAAGTGATCCTTTCAAGTTCTCTGCTTCATCCCCACTTGTGGAATTTGTTGTGCCAGTGGGACGAGGCTGGCTATAAAACCCCAGCATCCCGCTCCGGCAGCCTGCCACCACATCTCTGCTGAGAGACATCCCCCCCTTCATCTCTGCTGGGCAGGCAGCTTTTCGCTGACGGAGGAGGATGGATGTGAGGTTCACCCGGATGCTCTGCTTGCTCTGCCTGGTCATCACAGTACGAGCATTTACCCAGGAGGGGTTCAAGGAGGTGTTGCTGAAGCAGCTGGGGCTCTCTGAGGTCCCTACACTTCATAGGAGAGACTTGGTGGATCTGGTTATCCCAGACCACGTGAAGAGCAAATACATCTCCATGCTGAAGAGGCAAAGGGTGAAGCGCCGAGCTTTGCCGAGCCTGGCTGGCATCCTCAGGGGGATCCCTGGCAACGCAGGTAATGTTTCTGCTGTCACTGTTGGGAGCTTGGGAAGCGTTGTGCAGTTGCCACGGGAGGCAACAGGATGGGCACAGGCAAATCCTTGGGGGGAATGAAGTTTGGGTCTGGCTCCAAACCTGAGCTGGGTAAAAGAGGGGCAAGTAACACACATGAGTAAGAGCTTGCACATAGAGAGCGGGTACCACTTACAAGACGCAGATTTCTGCTGGGGCTTAGTAGAAAGGAAAAGCTTTGGTACCCAGGTAACATTTTGGGCAGGTGGAAAAGTGATGTTAAAACCAAATCAGTACAAAGTGCAGACCTTGCACGTTTTGGGTCAAAAGTCTACAAAGTCCTCTGATAAGAAACACATCTCTTTGAGGATATTTCATTCTCCCCTGTATTTTTGTTTTGATTTGGTTTTGTTTGCCTGGGAAGAATATCAAGGAGGAAATCAGCTCTGCAAACACTATGGGGTTTGTACAAGGACACTTGTTTCACTTCCAAAAGGCATACACAGCACCCTGGGCAGCAAGTGAAAACACTTTTTCATTGCATGTGGGGCAATTTCCTGCTCTTATGCCCAGTGCTGGCACACTGTGATGTGCAGCTTTTGGGGTTTGCTTAGTTTGGGGTCAAATGATATAGAAGATTTCTTTCCTCCAGATTACAGAGGCTCAGACATAGAAGAATTAGGGCATTTGCAAGACACTGATTTAAATATGCATTAGAAAAGGTGTGTTTAGTGGCTGTCTCTGCCACAGGGGCTGATGTGGAAGCATGGAAAGAGTGTGTTGTGATGATAATAGTGGATGAAGTGTGGGGGCTTTGCTCACTGGAATGGCAATGACAGGCTGTGTATTTTGTTCCTTGGCAGGAGAAGCCCTCTACTCTGACACCACCACACGCCAGAACCTGATCTTTGACATGGAGGGCAGAATACCTCAAAACAGTGAAGTGACAATGGCTGAGCTGAAACTCTTCAAAAAGCCTTTGGACAGAGGAAACCTGCCTGCCAGGCAGTCTCACAGGCCCGTCTCCAATGCCAGAGTCAGTGTGTACTGGGTGCAGCGGCAGCACGATGGCACCAACAGGACCTCCCTGATAGACTCCAGGTAAGAAAGGGACCTCTCCTGAAGGCAGGACTCTAGTTACAGGGTAGGGGTCCTCTGGGCTGGGTTTGGTTGTCATGTGTTTGTGCCTCCAGTCAGGCTGATAGGGTTACATCTGTAGAATCAGGCTCTATAGCCTCTAAACCCAGAATGAGTTTATAAACAGATATTATAAACAGGTATTATAAAGTAGATATTAGGTTGAGACTGCAATATATGATGATTCATTGAAATGATCTATTTCTGTGTCAAACAATGCCATGTACTTCCAGATCTTCCCCTTTAAAACACTCCACCTGGTTCACTTCTGTCTCACTCACATAGGTTACTGGCAGCTGATATGCTTTCAATTGGCCATCTCATTGCCTGGTTTCAGTAAGTAAACTATGCAAAAACCATCTGATTCTGTAGCCTTGAGCTCTGTGGAAGTTTTACAACCCTTGAAGGCAGAATTAGACATCAAACCAATTTTCTGGGTGGGTAGAAACTTACAGCCCTGGTGCAGCTAGGACAGGAGCAGTGGGGAATACTGTGGTGTTTACCAGCCTCACTAATCCTGAGGCTGCATGTAACCCTGCACTGCCATATTTCTGTATGAGCACGAAGTAATACCTTAACATGAGCAGGCACAGAGAGTTTTATTTGGCCCTTCAGTGTCTATTAGATCCCCATGCTCCTTTCTGAGGTGTGTGTTAATTGCTGTTGTGTTCATCAGAGTGCTCAGCAAAAACAACCATGTAATCAAGGCACGTGACAATCTATGGGGAGCATATTATTGTGCTGCAGTGACAGTGCTACAAGCCCAGGCTTTGTGTAATGGGCTTTTCTCTAATGCCAAGCCCTTGTCATGCAGACTGGTTCCTATACGTGAGTCTGGCTGGAAGAACTTTGATGTGACACAGGCCGTGCATTACTGGCAGCGAAACAAGCGGCGGGAGCCAATGTTCCTGGAGGTCTGGATTGAAGGAGAAAGGGTAGGCAGCTATGCCTCAGAAATGGCCAAAGCTGTCCATTTCACCTCTCAGGACCCCAGGGATAAAGCCTTAAGCAAACCTGAACTGGTGCTTTACACCCTCGACTTGGAAGACTATGGGTATGTATGAAAGATAAATCTGTACTACCTCTGGTGTAAGAGTGCCCCTGAATTATTGTGCTAACGAAAGGTGTGCAGCTCTCACCCTCACAAGTAAACTGGAGGAGTTAGAGAGTTGCTGCTGAATCCCACCTCTCCTCTCCCCATATTTGTTGCTTGCATATTCAAATGAAACCCTATCATGATCCCAGTTTCATATGGCAGGGCACTATTAATGCTGGAGATTATTTCTCCTGCATCCCGCTTTCCAGTTTCAGCATCAGTTCTTGTTTCTCTTTTGGCACACAGGGGCCCTGGGGACTGCAGGGAGGAGGCAGTGAAGGGGAAATCCACCTGCTGCCGGCAGAAGCACTACGTGAATTTCCGTGAGCTCCCCTGGGCGCAGCACTGGGTCATCGAGCCGGCAGGGTACCAGGCTTACCGGTGCTCAGGGGGCTGCCTGCAGGCCCCCAGCGCCCTGCGCCGCTTCGGCTATGGGGAGCGTGCCTGTGCCATGGTGGAGAGCTCCCCACTGCCCATGATGCTGCTGGTCAAGAGGGGCAACCGCACAGAGATCGAGGCGGCCGAGTTTCCCAACATGATCATCGAGAAGTGCGGCTGTGTGACGGATGGCATGGCACTGGTGTGAGGTGTGGGGCCAGCCAGGGTGCTACCCAGGCCCTGACTCCTCAAAGCCCTTCCCAAAGACACCCCAGGCTGCAGCCATGCAGTGATAAAGGTGCTGGGGGGACCCCCACATACCTATGTGCAAGGGGCAGCATGTGCCCCACTACCCTGCAGAGAGCTTGCACTTAAAGCCACTCTCCGTACAGATGGGCTCAGGAGAGCATCTATCTTCATGTATAACTGTGTGAGGGGTACCTATGGAGCCTAATGCTTCTTAGGACCCTCCTGGTGCTAGCCAGATTTCACTGAATTTGATGGACCTGCATCCAGTGTATTTCAGTCCCTACCCTGGACCATTGCAAGCAGCTACAGGGAAAGGAGGAATTGATCATCACCAGATAGAGAAGTAATACATGGGTTCAGCTTTCCATTGTTAGACTCCTGGTTTTGGTCCTTGTCTGTCCAAGTCATTTTTATGATGAACTGGAGAGCAGAAGCACTTACATGTATATATTGTATACACACACGTGTACATATATATAGTATATGAATATATGTATGTATTGTCTACATACATATTGGATATATACACATTGTCTACATACATATATGTACATAAAATACTGTCTAGAGCTGAAAGGAACATAGATATGCACGTATGTATCATATGCATGTATACATGTACATAAAAGATTACCTGGAACACAAAGGATCATATTTTCGGCCCCTGCTCCATGCGCTTAGGAGAGTTTCAAACAGAATTTAGAGTTCTGAAGTCAATGGGAATATTAGGACTTAGGTTTGCTCACACAAGTAACAGTTTGTAGAATCATAGAAGCAGCTAGGTTGGAAAAGACCTTTAAGATCATCGAGTCAAACCCTTACCCCAGGAAATCAGACCTTTATTTTTCTGGTTGTGTCTTGCAGTTCTTTCAATTTAGGGATATTTTTGTGTGCTTCCAAACTCAAGGCAACAATAAACCACAATTATTAAAATAGCCATGTGTTTGCTTATATTTATTCTTAGTTATTAAAGTGGAGGGGAAGAAAGTCTGTCATGTTTCTGAATGCACCCCAGTGCCCAGCTCATGTGAAGATGCACACAGTAACAGCTCTTGGTTACCTGCGTGATCCTGCCCACTTCTGGCAAAGTTCATGTACCCAGGCGGGGGCTGGCACTGGGCTGGATCTGCAGGTGGAGCAGAGCCCACACCACCTGAGCTGCTGCAGAGGTTAAGCCAAGGCTTTCTTAAAGAGGAAACCTAGAAACATAGTAGTGTGAGGTGTCCCTGCCCATGGCAGGGGCCTGGAACTAGATGATCTTAAGGTCCTTCCAACCCAACCCATTCTATGATTCTGACAGGCAGGAGAGGATGCTCTGGGTGTGAGCTGCAGTAGTGCAGCGCCAGAGCGTGCAGGCAATCACCTGGAGCTGTTCTACAGGAAGAGATTAGCTGCTCATGCTCCTCCCTTCCCAGGTGAAGTGCTTTAACCCTGACCATTCCTTACAGAATGTCATCTGACCAGCACATCTGTTGGAGAGATGCAGTGACAATGGGTTTTGAACTGTACCGAACTGTTGGCCCGGGTGCCACCAATGATAATGATTTCCATACTTCGTGTCAGATTTCTCAGTAGGCAAGTGGCTCTGGGGATGAAGAGGTCGCTACCGTCCATCTCTACAGGATGTGGTCCACAAGGCCCTAACTGAACCCGATGGGAGGACTCTGAAATGAGTTTGTCTGACTGGACAGGGTGGCCATGGGCCATGGACTAGGTGAAAAGAGAGACCTGTTGGACTCTGCGGTGACTTTGAGTCTCTCATTGGGAAGGCTGGATGTCAAGTGTCCCTGCTGCCCTGCAGGACCCTGGCTCTGAAGTCACCGAGGCATCCCTGCAACCACCATCACCTTGGCCCGTTGATAGGCAGGCACCTTCCACTTGTGTAAATGTCTTTGGCAAAAGAAGAGCTTTAAGGAGAGAGAAGGCGGCAGAAGCACAGACTCACCAGTCACCAGCACTGAGCTACAGCACCACGGGATGCTGGAATCAGACCTGGGCGAGCCAGATTGATCCCGGGCCATTTCCTTCTCATGACTATGTAGCATCTATCTTAATGGCATTGGTATTCAGTCCCAGTTCCTCTCCTGGAACCGGGCATAGCCTGAAGGCCATGAGCTCAGCTATCTTTTGAAGAACAAAGCCGGTGATTTACCCGCTCTGCTCCTGGGGAAGAAAGTGTTTGAACTGGTTCCTGCCTGAGAATTAAGAGCATTAACCCTGGCTGCCCGCCAGCACTTGGACTCCAGACATCACCCCCCAGGCCTGGGAAAAATCCTGTCCAGTGCAGTCAGCACCAGGCTGCAGGGAGCAGAGCACTGCAACAGGGATGGACAGTGGGACCAGAGGGGTGCACAAGGACTGAGCCCTCTTCTTCTGCCCTCCACGAGGATTCTGCACCATATCTGGCTCCCCTTGCTTTACTTCTCGCTCCATTTTGCTCTGCTGCCCTGTGGACACAAGGTACCTAAAAGCGAGCAGTGGGTCTGTGTTAATGTGGGTGATGTGGGGGGCTGAGGAGGTGGATGCAGTCACAGAGGAGGCCCATTGTTACTCTGGGGCCCCATCCAGGACCATGAGGCTGGTGGTAAGCACAGAGCAGAGGCCTGGGGAGGAAATGATTTATAGAGAGCTATAAGCATAGGTAGCCTGGGTGGCTGCACGTGAGGCTGAGCATCACTAACACCAATGTCCAGGGTGTGGGGAAGACTCCAGAGATTTCTACAACACAAACCCCTCAGCAAGATGCTGTGGATGCAGCACTGCCACCCAGCCACAAGCCTGTGCTGTGGGAAACTATCTCTTGTCACCTTCCATCCTGGCTGTGATACTTTCTGCGTGCTCCTCACTGCTTTTGTATCGGTACAACCTGTCACATGTACAGAGGCTGTGGAGCTGTCATGTCATCCTTTATGTCTGAGCAGCACCCCAGTCTCTAAGGGAAGGCAGAACATCTTATGTACCTGGCGGCAGCATGGGTCAGCATTAATATCTATGCTGTGCTGTAACATAGAATGTAGAATGGTTTGGGTTGGAAGGAACCTACAAGGCTCATCCAGTCCAACACCCTGCAATGAGCAGGGATGTCTTGAACTAGATAACGTTGCCCAGAAACACATCCTGCCTGGCCTCAAAGAGCAGTGCAGTGGTGTAGTGGACCATATATAGGCAGAAATGATGTCCAAAAATGTAAAGGTGTTTTAAGGCAAACCCAGTGTCGGAACATTGAGCATCCTCCTGTGCTACTGACAGTGCAGAGCACACACATGGCACTCAGGAGGGGGTGTGTGCTGCTCACAGCAAGGTCTTCAGCTG
>JBCJKH010058055.1:0-53208 GCA_039877255.1 Loriculus beryllinus
GTGCTGTGATACATCTATCTCTTTCCCATTTTTGCAGGTAACTTCATAGCCTTGGCTGTCATCCTTTGTGTGTGTATATTTACGTGACCAGTTATGGTAGAGAGGGTTTAGGAGGTACATCTCTCATAGACTCATTGATGTCTTGTTGATGTTGAAAATGTCAGTATTTATTGGGACCTACTTGGGTCCCTGATTTGATTAATTTTTTTTCTGTGTTAGGACGCTTCTTCACATGGAAAAAGTCCATGTGTGGAGTTAAAAAGCATTCTTCTAATAGCTGATTGTTCAAAAAACCTAGGACCTGCAAAAGATGGAACTCATTCATTAGCTCTGAGTGAGCCTTTACGCTCCTTCAAATGGCAATAGGAACTCAGAGCCATGTCACGGTTATTTCTCAGTTTGTGTTACTCTTCTTGCATAGCAGGCTGCACATTTGAAATGATTCCAAAAGCAAATAAAGAACAAGAATTTCCCAGCTGACTCAATCTTACTGTGTATTGCTATGGAGTTAGATGCTTCAGGACGGCAAACTGCTGGATTTTCCTGTGCTAGTCCATGCCAGGAGTTTCACTGGCTTCTAAGTAGGAGAGTGCTACAGATATACTTCAAAAAAGAGCATTTCTAGAGCCAGTGTCCACCTGACAGCAGTGCTCTGGCATGTCCTCAGAGGCCTCTGCTCAGAGCTGTCCTGCAGGGAGGATGTTCACCTTGTGAGAGGCATTTCCTGCCCCAGAGTGTGTGGGACAACCAGACAAGGTTTATAGTTGGAGATTGGAATGGGAATGTTAATGTATTCCTGTCCAAATGGCATTGTAATTGCTAGTAGGAGGCTATTAGGTGAAGATAATCATCTTGATGAGGTGTGTAAATAATTCCTGGAAAATACCTCATTTTGATACTGTTTTTTATTTAACCCATGTTAACCATGTGGGGAAAATAACATGACTTCCCTGTGCTCTACATGTGAGAGGTACAACATTGCATGTGTCTGTTGTGCTCTGGGAAGTTGCAGCTACTGAAATGGTAAGGGCAGGTGGCTGCTGTAGCCATCAGTGCTTGCTGGCTAGATAAATGCCAAAAGGCAATGGGGAAACTGGTATATGGGTGACTTGAGCTACTGAAGGACTGGCTGACTGTGAAGGAAATAGCAGCTGGGAGTGACAATCACCAGCAGTTACCAGGTTTAGCTCAGATATGCAGAGAGCATGCAGGCTGGTCAGTGCCTAGACTGCCCAGCTGCAGTAACACATGTATGTTGTATGATAGCAATAGACACCCTCTCTACAGCTGCTAAGCAGAACAGTGTTTTTAGCATGTTTATTGTCTGAATAATTGTTCTGCATGTGCTGTGGCAGTTGCAGCTTTCTGGTCTCCAACACTCCTTGAGACCAAGCAGTGTTGGCAGCCAAGTAATTAATCTCTTGTATAGTGTGGGAGTTACCTTTATTTTATGCTAGTTATCTGTAGTGACTTCAAACTCATCTGAAATTGTCCTCTTGAGACCCTGACGTATCAAAACCCGTGTGATCTCCCTGCTTTCCTTTTCTTTCCTCTTACATTTCTATCTTCTGTCACTTCTTTACGTGCATGTGTGGTTTCCCGTTTCTTCCCATCACATTGAGCAACAGTACAGACCATAGTAATTCAGCGATGGCTGTGAGCTATTGAATAGCTGCTTGGTCTTGATTTGTATGTCATTGAATAATCAGAGAGGTTCACTTGATAAATCGTTCCTTGCTGCAAATGAACAATCAGGACATCAGAGACTGCTAACTTCTGCTCAATAGTTTCTGAATCCATGGTGTCATCTGAGTACAGCAGTTGTATCTCTTATTATAGCAACATACATTTGCTTTACTGGTGGCTAAAATCAGCTGTGGACCATATGGGTAGCTTCTAAGCTCTTTCGGATTTACTAAAGTATTGCTTAATGGTCTTGTACTCAAATGTCTAGCATCACAATGTCTATTATTTGACCTATAAAATCAGTGGAACACAAACTGTCAGCTGCCGGAACTCTGTCAGAAAGAATTCATGACTTACCTAAATTTAACATTGGTGCACATTCTCATTTCTTTTTATATGGACTTTGTGAATTGGTTGTGAAGCCTCCCTTATGTAAAATGAACTGCAAGCCCAAATGATACTTCTTTTAGGTTTCCTAGAAAGGGAATATTGATTGTAGGATTTTTGATATTTATGTAGAAGTCTGGATTGGGATGTCTTTTCCCTACAGCTTTCCAAGGCAGTTCAGGGAGATATTTTGTTTTATTTTTTGGTGGAAAGTATTTTTTGCTTCTGCTAATATTGAAATGTCTTAGTATTTCAGTGGAGATGTGTGTGATGAAGTGTTCAGGATGAAAGATCCTGTATAAGCATTAACCTCTTACTGCATTTTAGTGAAAGCTGGCCACAGACTGCAGCAGGAGCCTCCCTTTGAATTTGCTGAATCTGCAAATAGGATTTGTTGCCTCTTATTTTGCTTTAGATGAGCTGTAGCTTTACCATGAAAAATTCCTTCCTTCTGTTTCTCTTGCAGGTTTGGACAACTGTCTCTCCTGTCTCTTATCGTTGTTTTTTAAATTCTTGAATGTAAGAGGTCAGCCCTATTTAGTTAGAGATGTACTATTTCATGACTGTTCTACTTACATAGTGCTGTGCTATCATATTCATATCCCTCAGACCTCATTCTGGATTGAATTGTGTCTGTGTCCAGTGCAGTTTGCTGCTGCCTGAAGGAAATGCCTTCTGGCTGGCAGTGCACTGCTGGAAGCCCAGTGTGAAATGGTAGCATCCCAGAGCTGCTGCTGCTCTGTGCAGACTGCACAGAGCTAGTCCCATAGCCTGCTCTTGTCTAGCTTTTCCTTATTTGTTCTGTTGCTATTTTATGCACATACTAGTTTTAGTGGGATGAGTGTCAGCTGTGTGGTAATTACAGCTATCCTCACTTCGAATTAAACAGACTGACACCAAAAAGCCACAGGCTTCACTGGGAGCCCAGGCTTTGTCAGCAGCCGTGAGTCACCATGAGTTAAGTGAATGTATGAGCTGAAGAAACATGATTCTTCCTTTGTTCTCTAACCTTTTCTGAATAGGCAGCAGGAATTGCCTCTCTGGGAATTAGCACCTAACATTTCACTGGGGCATGAAAAGCTTCCAGTCACAAATCTTGTAATTCTTAGACATAGTGTTCAGATACCGGGAAAGTGCCACATCAGCAGCAATATCTGTTGCATTGCAAAACAGAAAACATTGGGGTTTTTTTACATTTTAAGTGCTCGTTTGAATATCCAGCTTCCTCTAAGTGCATCAGCAGAGAGGATGCCTGTCAAAAATGTGGTTTTTTTCCCTTCCACCCACTCCTTTACTTGTTTTGTTGTAAACCAGATTCTTCATAACAGAGGCTGCAAATTTATGAGGTTGCAATGAAGACAAACAGGCTTTTCCCAAGCTTTGTTTAAAAAGCTATTAGGTTCATAATTCTGTTGATATTGGGAGGAAAAAAATATATCAGGAAATGTGTAATATGTAAATTATATGTAAAATGTAAACATATATTAAGTATTCATAATAATAGCATCTGCTGTTATTACTTTGGTCTTCAGCATATGTAATGTATTTCAGTATCACAGTTTTATAAATATTTCCATTTTGTGTGCATCTTCATAAGGACTGCAGTGGAGCTTGAAAAGCAGGAGGAAGATCTTCAGTGTCAATATGAGCCCATTGGAGAGAGTGGTAATTCAAGGGAGACTGGGACTGTTGTGGTAAATTAAAGCTGTGAAAACACGTTGTGCTCTTCTATGGACAGTCTCCTAGCTGAAAGTCATTATGAGTAGGACAGGCAGGGACTTGCAGGGAGTCAAAAATTTGATTGAAATATAAGGGAAAGGAATAAGAAATCCATTTTTTTTTTGTTTTCTGTGATAAACTGGATTTTAGAGGCACAGAGAGTTTTTTGATTGGAGTAGCTTTATCCTGACTGTGAATTGCTTGGTTAACTCTCCATTTTACACAGATGAAAATATTTGTTACATAAAATATGTGCAGTCTGCATGCATTTTTGAATGCCTCTTTCTTGTCTTTCCAAGACCACCATCATATATGTAGGAGGAAGATTGATTAATGCAACTTTATTAAAGATGATCTACATTGATATTAAGATAGTGTTACTATGCAAGGGGTGTAACCTCAAAGCATTTTGCCTGTAATAAGAAAAAGCCCATGTTTCTTTAAACATTGTGAACCACCATATCCTTCTGCTGTGGGGGTAAGAAGTACCTGCTAGACCTGGCAAATCCTTTATTGCTGTAGTTAGATGGCTTTGCAGCACCATGCCATACAAGACTTACTGCTTAACTTTGGTTTAGGATGCTGTTAGGCTCTTGATTAATTTCCATTTGATTTAGCCCTCACTTCCCTCATACCAGTGTCATGGTTGCAATGGTTGCTGCTACAATACCACTGAAATTGCTTTGTGTATCAGCTGGAGGAGTCTGTGTCATACAGACCATCACAGCCTGCAAATTCATGCCATGTGGCCCATTTCTTGGTGAACAGAGGCTGTATTGTTCCAGTGGTTGTCTCTGAGGTGCACTAAAGCATGCAGCCCATGTATTTGGAAAGCCCTAGGAGCCCTCATCAAAGCCAGGACTCCCATCCTCGTTTCACCTTTGCATGGTACAGTCTTGAAACTTGCTCCAGCGTTTTGAGAATGGCAATCCAGCAGTGTCCTGGAGAGCTTATTGCTAGGAATGTCAAATCTGTGTTTTTGTGTATACTCAAATCACTTGTGGTTTGATTAGTAAGCTGTTATATCTAAACTGCTAAACTCATTGTGAAAATGTTATTTTATCTAGAACTTTGGAAAGAATAGTAAGAGAGTAAGAAAGCAGAATGTTGATGCCAATTTGTTGGGTCACGTTGAGAAAGAAGAGATAAGGTTTTGACCTCTAGAGTCGTCCTGAGCCATGCTGGCACAGATGCCTTCATGCCAGTGCAACTCTTGTTAGTCCACCAGTGCAAGAGGCAAGCTCACATAGGTGATACAGTGTAAAGATGGTTGGGGTGGTGAACTAGTGCAGTTGTGCTTTGCTTTGGTGTTTTGGTCCTCACCTGAAGCTGTGTTACAGCTTTAAGGCTAAGAAGTTTTTTGAGATTTCATCTGCTTTCACAAGCAAGCAGCAGATGAGAAGCCTGACTCATCTTGACAGCACTTCACAGAATCCAGCTGCTGTCCTGACTGGGAGTGGAACCTGACCCATGGCTGGTTTTATGTTCCCTTAGCTATTTAGAAGAGTCTTCTCTTCCTTGTCTGACAGATCTGCAGTTCTGCAAAGGTTGGAACCTGAGCAAGGGCAGCAATCAGACAAAAGGTAAACAAACTAGTGACCACCGAAGCGGAAGCTGAGACGTGATATGATTAAAAGACAATAAAGGACATTGTTATCAGCCATAGATGGCATTGGACAGGAAGGGTGCCCAAGAGCAAGGTTCAAGATTGGGTCAAGAGGGCTAAATAAGTGTTATGTAAACTTAAACCAGAATTTATTTCTTTAAACTGTCCATGAGCTTAATACTTACGGACTCCTTACTCTTTCTCATTGCTTATACCATGTACATTCTGATGAATATATATAGCATTTGCTACATATACATTTACATGTATTATATTTTAGAAAGCTGTTTGCTTTATATTTTCCTTTCTTCTTTCCTGTTTTGTAAAATGCTCAGAATCTTGGAGGTCTTGACCCTTTGTTGAACATTTCTGGAAGCTGATTATCTACATTCATCTCCATACGTGGATGTGTACAGATGTCAGTCTGTACTTGCTTGATGCAAGTTATTGTTGAAGATTTTTTTCCCTCCTGTAATTCCCTTTTCTGATTCATGCATTACTCGTGCTTTTATACATTTTGCCATTAAATTGTCATGACCAGTTTTGTGTTATCAAGAACTAAAATCTTTAGCTTCTGGCAATAGCTCTGATCTTCAGTTTTTCTTAAATGAATAAGAAAGATCAGCTAGACACTTGAGATTGTACCATCAGCTGCATGAGAGGTAGTCTGAATAGTCTATTTGTTGGCTTACTTGCCAACCCAGAATTGAACTCTGAACAATGGGACATTACACCTTGTTTTCAAAATTCCTGGGAAAATTTACCCCTTGAAAAAAGTGCTCCTAGACAAGTTGTGGCATGGGATTTCCTAAACCTGGAAAATCGTTTCAGCCTTGTTATTTAAGTGTTTCCTCTGCTTCATATGCTTTGTAATGAAAAGTGACAGCTGTTTTACATACTGGAAAATCTTGTATGATTGGGCTCAGTTTAATATCTGCAGGAAGAAATGAAGATTACACTACCCACACATTAATGATAAAGTTCCCATGGCTTTTTAATGATGTTTTCTTTAAGTGCGAAGACAGAGTGTTGGTGAACAAGATCACTACAGTAAATCCTAATGATCATGATCAGATTGTATTTGTATTAGTATGATCTGTAATTTAGAAGTATGGCTTTGTAACAGCACCTAAAACATTCCATGAGTAGTTAAATGCTGCTTCTTACCGACCTTTTTTTGCACTTAATGAATGTCAAACTGACAGTCAAGAGGACTGGTGTTAAACAATCTCCTGCAGATACTTGCCAATTAATAGTTTCATGTCAGATAGTTACCTCACAGTTGGCCACTTGAGTCTGACCTTTCCCTGCTTGTTGAGTTGTGTATCTGCGTTTTTACTTATGTGTACAATGGGAACACCATTTCCTTGCTCAGACTTCATGCATGGTTTCTGTCTGGTGTTAGATGTTCTTCATTTCACCATTTTTCCCTCTTCTGCCTCCCAAATGCCTAGAAGAGCACTGTAAGTAAATGCACTCTTCTGCTTTTGATGGCTGCTTTGTTTCAACTACTGCCCTGGTCATACAGCCTTGCTCCTCTAACACTTCATTGAGGTACAGAATGAAAAGTTAGTAGAGAGGTGACATCTCCTACTGTTTCATTGGCTTCTTTGAATCCCAGGATTTTGCCCAGTCACCACTATGTGCACTGTTCTCCACATGGCTTGCATGAATGTGACTGTAGAAGAACTGGTACACAATTTGTGGTATAAGTATTTTTTTGTGTAATAAAAGCAGCGGTGTAAAGAACAAGGGACAGAAAAAATTTGTTCTTTGGCAAGTTTCTCATACATTATCATCCTGTTCCTTGCTAAGAAATCTTTCTTTTTTTTGGACATACTTGGGGCAGTGTCCATTTGTGAGATGTGTTTAGAGCTTCAGAAGTTTCTATGCCAGCCAGTTCACTAAACATCTTTTAAATTATCTGAAAATACATTGTAAAAAAAGTATTGGGTTGCTTACAGAAGATGGCATTAAAATATGGGCATTACATAGGATAATTGCAAGCAGTCAGTGCAGTTAAAAAACATATACTTAATTCTCGTCTTTGCATTCTGCCTATGCATTTTTGTTGGTGATAAGGAATATCCTAGCTTTAAGTTAAAAAAGGGTGGGAAGGAGGGGGAGGGAGGTTATTTTGCCACAACAGTTGCTGTTTGTGATTTATACAACAGTCCATGGTTGAGATCTTTGAATGGGTCAAGAACTGAATTATATTGTGGATCACTTGTAGAAGTGTACAACAGTTGCTGTTTGTGATTTATATGACAGTCCATGGTTGACATCTTTGAATGGGCCAAGGGCTGAATTAATTGTGGATCACCTGTGGAAGTGTGGCTTGTCCAGGTGAGAGGCAGGCAGCTGATGCCTTGTATTGAGCTGTATCTGCTTGGGCACTGTTGATGCTGGCTGTTGGAGCTTTGGTGGCTTGTGATCTAGATTTGCTCTAAGTTCAGTCACTGACCCACCAGTGAAGACTATTCTGTATTTTCTAAGCAGGACCATGATGTAACATGCTGGATTTGTGTGGGGATGGCGTGGCTTGCCAGCAGAGAAAAGCTGACTTTCTCCTTTCTATTGACACTGGGTAGGGACTGCCAGAATTTCACCTTGATCTGTAAAATCAGCACTGAAGTAATACATTTACATGTGGGAACAGACTTGTTGACTGTACAGAACAGAGGAATTTGTATTTATAGGTGTTGAGTAATGTTGTAATTGTCGTTCTCTCTATGGACAGTTGATAGCAGATAAGATGAATAATGTTTTTTTTAGCCACTGCTCCTGTCTTGCTGCAATATTCTGTGTCAGCAGGGGCTTCTGGCTAACTAGCACACTTTTCTACACAAACAAGGAACAAAAAATAATTCAAGTGACTCTGTACTTCCAAAATATTAACACAAACCACTTGTTTACTGGCAGTAACCCAGCTTGTGAGTTGGGTCAAAGAGTTACAGGTGATAATGAATGCCTTGGAAAAAGCAACAAGATTTTTATCATAGATATTTCACAATCTTTAATACAAAAGAGAAAGTGTTGCCTAATAAATTCCTAGGTCTGCTCTTTTTGAATTTCCTTGAGCAACTCTAAGAGCCAGTAATAGCCCATGCACGTTTTAACAGATATTCAAAGTCTTTTCTTTTAGAGTAATGCAAGATTTATTTGGCATAAACTGAGAATCTGGGATATAGGCAGAGCCTAACATTGTTCTGTCTTGATAAAGGCTTTTTCTCTTCTAAAGGACAACACATGAATTAAACTAAAGATGACAGCTCATCCTCGGCTTTCATCACATGCAAAATGCATCTTTTCACACTGGTATTTGCAGCAGGCTGCTGCTTGCATCGGGTTTCTTCAGATCTGCTCAGCTAACATAATTTGATGCTAATAAAGAATAATAAAGGGCAACAATTTCAGATCTGCTAACAGTAATAAGGGGTCCTGCCTTTAGAAGTGATAGGAACCTAGAACTTGTTTTCTTACAGGAGCCTCCTGTATCTGCTCTCTGATACCACCAGCTCTGAATTGCAATGTGGTACCTGCTGGGAAAGCTCATCTCCGGCTATTTGTTTCTTTTGTGGCAGAGTTTCTTTTTCCTCCTTCCTGTTTGCTGTTAAGCTCATAGCTGGCCTCCATTGGTATTCCAGCCAGCACAGTCTTGAGCAAACATTTCTGTGCCGTCCCTCTTGTGCAGCGGCTTGCCCAGCATGGGGTGGTGGGGAGGGAAGCTGGAGAAGCACGAGCAGGAGAGAGCTGGTAAAACCCTGTGTTTCGGCGTCTTTCCCATGCTTTTGCTACTTAAACACCCTGGAGTTCACAAAGGGAATTGTGTGTAACCTGTCACCACAGGGGCTTTTCCAGGAAAGTGTTAAGGTGTTTGTGGGTTTTACAGCCTGCTTCAATTGCCGGGCAGATGTGCCCAGGGATCCAGAGTCTGGAAACTTGCTGAATTTGTTTCTTTCCTAGCAGCATTATGTCACTGAGAGGCAGTAGGTAACAGACAAAATAGAATAATAACTGTCTTTTTTCTTGGATATACAGAAAGCACCAGCCAAACGGCCAGAGCCCCCAAACTGGCAGTCCTTTATCTGCACCCATCACAAAAGCTACACAGTGTGTGAATGTCTGTCATTGCTATTGCGGCATGTAGAGCTGTTGATGTATCCATCCTTACAAACAACAGATTAGAAACTGTTAGCTTCAAATCTGTACTGCCAGTAATTCCCATAGGCTGATTTCTGCCAGTGTGTGCATCTTTGCAGATCATGCATCCTAGATAAGATTAAAGAGAGACATTTTCTTAATTTCAAACCCTTGAAAATATTACTCTGCTGAATCATTATTATTATGTTGGTAAATATATAAAATTATACTTGCCAGGTGTCACTTTGATTATTTGTATGATTGACATGGTAAAAATACTAATGGGAGATTGATGTTTTGGAATATACACATAGAATGATGTATGCTTTATCATTGTGCTGTCTCTGCAAATGAAACTGTTCCAGCAAGCAGAACATTCATAGGATTTTCTTTCTAAAAGGTACTTCTACAGTAGTATGTATAGCAGGGTTGCTGTATGCTGTTAAATATTCTTGTAAGAGAGAACTGTCTCATGTGTAGAGGATCAAAATCTGTCCTGCACACCAGGAATGAGACATAAAAGCAGAGGGGAAGCTGTGATTGAATTTCCTATTGGCCCTGGGAGAGAAAGCATTGCTCAATATGTGGTATTGCTAACAGCTTGTCTTTGTAAACAGAGTGCTCACTGAAAGGTGTCTTTGCCTTTCACCATACCACAATGCTTGTTGGGAGTTGATAAATACTACAAAATCAAGAAAAAAAGAACCCAGATGACCACAGAGCGACTGGTTAGAAAGCAGAAAGTAATAACTTCATCCTGCAAGTTCCGCTGTCCATTTAATTCTGGTTAAATGGAAATAATGCCACTTTTGTATATTGGTAGTTTTATATTCCCACACAACTTCTTTTTGGACCAGTGCTGATGCTGTAGAAGATGATTCGTCAAAATTTCAGGTAAATTTGGTGCAGTTCACACATTAGCTATTTGTAGACCCAAATTTAAAGTTTTCAGTCTCAATTTACATGATTTTGCTGCTTCATAAGAGGAAGATACAGACAAGAATTACTTGACAGACAATCTACTTTTCATTCTCTGCATTCTTCTTTATTTAATGAAGTACATTTACTACTGTAAAAGAGGCTGGTCCATCAAACCTTTAAATATGCAATTTAGAGGTTGCTCATGTTCGTGCTGCTGAAGTTAATCGTGTGGTTTTTCACACTGCTTATGGATGAGTTCTCAGAGATCACACTGTGCGGAGCTGCTAACACACATATGTGCTACTCTGCTCAAGATGGAGGAAGCAAATGGCTTTGTAATACAGCCCAAAGCTGCTATTTTGATCAGATACTATTAACAGTTATTTATGGCTTCCTCAGTGGCAGTTTATCACTGGGAGAAGAAGAGGGGATATTCTGGGAAAAATACTGAGCAATGCAAGTTGTTCACAGCCTATATGGGACAGGGTTTCATGGCAGACATTGAAACCATAACTTTAGTTCACTGAATATTTAGGAATGGTAAATGCCACAGATGGGGAGTTAGAATGGCAAATATATGTAAGTACATATTAATACAACTGTGAGTGAGCATGTGTTATAATATTAGAAATGGAAACATATCATTTAAGCCTCACTTAAAACATCTCAACAGCAATACCATGGACTCTGTTGGGCTTATATAGAAGACAGTTTTGACCCTGCAAGACAGAACAGGATCATAGGATGGAGTATAAACTCTGAAACATGCCCAAAAGTTAGGGAAGAAACTGGTATACTTCCTTAAAGTCCCTTGGTTAAATTTTATTTTGGATTACATGAAAAACTGCTGATTGTAGGTAAACCTTTGGAATAGTTGCAAGGCCAGTGGTTGCCCTTTAGAATGAAGTGTTTTTGTGATGCTCTAACATAATAATGTTAGTTAAAACAATGGAGTATATTGTGATTTGAGTTCTATGCATGGCAGTCTATGAATAGTGACTAGCTAAGTTAACATTATGCTGTGCTGTTGATCTAATTCTGTCAGTTGAGGTTGTATATATGCTGGGATATGATCATTGACTTTGTGTTGAGTGATCCCTTGTTTCTGACATAATTGTAAGTGGTAGGTTATAGAAACATGACCATTGTTAAATGCAGTGTAATTACAAATCATCATGTTGATAGCAGTATGCTTACAATGTGAACAAAAAGCTGTACTTGTGGCTAAAGAAAGCAGGGCACTATACAATCTGGTGTTTGGCTCAATGTAGTCAGAGTGTTTAGTGTGGTAGAGAAAAAGGATTTGGTCTGCAAAATATTCAAGTAAGGGTGGAGGTCGGTTTCCTGGAAAAATTTTGATGGCTTCTACTGATCGTGCATTCTTCACGCTCTTTCCTGGAGCCAATAAAATGACAAGGTTTTGAACCTCAGGTGCATCTTTTTTTGGTGTTGGAAATCTGTATTCCGCTGCATCTTTTACCCCAAATCTCTGTCATGTTTCATCATGCTGTTAAGAGCTATACAAATGAGCAGTTTTAATGAATCTATCTGCAAGAACAGAGAATGCAGTACTGCACAAGCAACCCTTGCTGAGGCCAGGTCCCAGGTTGAGTTTTCAGGAAGGCTGTACTTCTGACAGGGTAGCTAAGGAGGAAGGTGGCAGAGTCCATAATACTCTCCTTTGACCTTTTCAGTTTTTATTTTATTAACGTAACTTACTGATCTTGCAGAAGAACCTTCCATGGAGATACAGAGCAGTATCTAAAAACCCCTTTTCCTGAGTCTGGAAATCTGCCCCATGATGAGGACAGGACACCTTCCAGGATTGACATCCACACTTAAACGTTCCATTTCTAGAGAAAAGGTAATTATTTAAATCATCTCCTAGCACTGGCGCATATCCAGTGATCATACCAGTTTATATGGGCAGAAAATTCAGCTGTTGAACTTCAATTTGGAATTGAAACCATATGTAGTTTTGATAGGAGAGAGGGAGAATTTCCCTGTTGCTCAGTGCAGGACTGCTGTGAGAGTTGTGCCTGCCTGCACAGGGTCACTCCTTTACTAACACAGCAGGGAGGGCCAGGCAAGGTTGCACAGAAAGCTGTGGAGTGGCTCTAAGACAACTCCTGAGGACAGTGACCTTGAGGCAGTCCTTGGAGATAGACTATGAGACAGTCTTTCCACACTGGTATCTCTCCCTTTTCTGAGGAACGGGCAGGGGAGAGAAGAGTTGGTTAGAAGTAACCTGGCCTCCATGGGTAGAAATGAAATGGTAGGAGTTTGTCTTTCACCAGCAGGCAGTCAGTGGGTCACATGTCCATATATCTCTCATGGCCCTTAGGGTCCAGGAGCAGTGCTCTACCCTTGCATGAAAGGATCTGTTTTGGCTCATTTCAATTAGTAGATACAGGATAATATATTTGAGCCCCATGATACCAAACTTTGTGTTGCCATGTATTCAGCACTGGATAACTTGCCCTTATCTGCACTCCTCTGCAGTCAGCACACATCCTGAAGAGTTCATATTTTGGTCTAACCTGAAATGAGAGGAAATATGAAGACCTTTCAGTCCTGTGCGCTTGGTTCAAAGACTTCTTGTGATGCTGGGCAAGCGAAAAAAGATGTGAATGCATCTATTTCTTTCAGTGCTGCTCATATTAATAAGCTTTGCATTTCATGCTTGTATTGTAATTCTGATTTAACAACATTTATCAGTAGAAGATCACTGCAGGGTCTTTAATGATTATAGTTGTTCAAGCTGATAGTCTGGGACTATTAAATAAGCTCCAATTACTTCCCATTTATTTGTATTGTTTTTCCCTTCAAGTAACAAAATGTAATCCTGAAGTTCATTATTATTCTTTTCATTGTATTCATCTAAATAGATTTTCTACCTAATTAAGGCTGAATATGTTTGTGCTAAACTGACCATATTTTACAAGGATGTTTTCATTTGTGTGTGAGGGCGTCTCTGCTTTCTTCCATCCATATTTTAATTGCATTTAATTTCTATAGCTGCCAGAGATCCTATTGTGTGTCTCAGCAATTCACCCTGGGCTGCTAGAGATTGTTTAGATTGGAGTTGGAATAGGCCTCCAGATGAATTTAGTTGGAATCTTGTTAATAACAAGTCACCAGGAAGCAATTTAAAGTGTTTACTACCACTTTGAAAGATATAAAGTGTGTATTGGCTGAATTTGGGATGAAAGAAATAGAGATGAAAGCGGAGGGATTTGGTTCAGATTAGCCGTGTTATTTTTGATGGGGTGGGTCACTAAAAGAGGAAGATGTAAAAAAAAAGAAAGATGAACAGGTTTGCTGGTGATGTGTGTTCAGTGTGGGTATTGTGTCCATATTCTGAACATTCAAATGACTGAGCTTTACACCTACATTTATTTAGTGTTAGTTATTTATATATGATCTCTGTGGGGCACCTCTATCAAGGTTTTATAGTTTGGTAAAATTAAAACCACAACATCACTTTTCATTTCGGTATTAAAAAAACCCCACCAGGAATGATGATTATGGAGCTGTACCGGGTTTGACCTTACCCACATCCCATGCCGTGTCCCAGGAGATGTCGTTGTGCAAGCCCAGAGCCCAACCCTGTGTGGACATGGACACTGTGCTGTGCTGTTCAGTGTCCTGGGTGAAGCCTTCTTGGCACTGAGTTAGAATAGCACCAGGAGCCCTATGTCTGTTGAAGGGTTGTGGGGCATTAGTATCTGCAGCTACTCTGTGGAATGGCAGGTCTTTCCAAATGCTGTTGGAGGGTCCTGTTCAAGTACCACAAAGTAATAGTCATTAATGTAAAAAGTCACTGAAATTACCTTTCTTGTGAGAAAGGGCTGACTTTTTAAGCCCCTTCATGTCTGAACTCTTTATTGGAAGGATATTAAGATGCACCTTCTCTTGGTAAGAAGCTGTAGGAAAATCAACCTCTGGGGTTTTCCTGAGCTTCCTGAGCAGATGCGTTTTGCACTGTCAGGCCAGCCCTCCCTCATGTCTTTCCTAGTTTTGTGGTGAATTCTTTTTAAAGATGTGGTTAAGCTGAAATGAATCCAGGAGGCTTAATAACTCTGGTAAATGTTCCAGGACAGTTGTTCAAAGTGAATGGTCTTTTGAGGGTTTGTTTGCCTGGGAATGTTGTGTCCTGCAAGGGTGGGTTCCCTTGCTTGCACCAAGGCAGAGCTCACTGCACTGCAAAGCAGAGTGGAAGTCACTGAAATGTCTTTGTATACATGTTATATATATATATATTTAGGCAAAAAGGCCTGCCTGAACTCGGTGTTACTGTTGGTGAATTTGACTGGGAGGGACCTTTGCCAAGAGAAAGACGGATTGTGTGCATTCATCTGGAGTCTGTTACTGAGATCAAGCATAGAGTCATTTAGGTTGGAAAAGACCTTTAAAATCATTGGGTCCAACCATTAACCCAGAGCTGATAATCATTGAAAAGGAACAATATACATCAAGTGGGGGCAGTTAGTGGTTATAAATCAAGTTCTGTTACAGACTGGATAAATCTGACTAGCCTGTGGTGTCAGTCCTCCTGTGTAAGTATGAATCTTCCTGAGAAGCTTAAATTAGCAGAAAACAAAGTTGTCAGTTTTGGCAATACAATGGATATGTGCTTTCACAGCTCCCTCTAGCAGTGTTCCAAACCCTTTAATAACCAGATGAACATTTTAAATTACTGTTAATGCAATATGGCTCTTCATGCAGTTACTGTGCTAAGCCGGAGCAAATGTGAAAATCTGTCTGGAGTTTTGAGGGGTGCAATATTGTTTTACTCCCTAATCTAAATCACTCTGACAGCAAGTCAAGAAACAGAAAAATTCTTTGAGGAAAACAGCCAAAATTTTGAAGCTGTTTTCCTTCTGTTTCAGACCAGAACATCTTTCCTTAATGTACAAATGTTATGTATGCAAAAAGGGAAAAAAGCAACATGAACGATATTTTAATGATGATGTTGTTAGTGTTTTGGAGCCCACTGCTGAAGTTGATGCTAAGAAAAAACAAAAAACATTGGTAACATTTTTGAAAAGGAAGGGTAAAACAATCCTCCAATTGCTTATCAGTGCAGATGTTCCAGTGCAGGGTCCCCTGTGTCTGTGCACGTTGTGGTGGTCCATCTGTTACTTTGCAGTCTTGAATGCAAGTGTAATGATAGTTTGGGGCTAGCAGTGCCTGTGAGTATTTGTTAGCATTGAATCCTGAAGTGTACTTGTGCTTTTTCAAGTATCAGAATCCCCCTTTTAACCCAAATGATTGCTTATTCTTGCAATCTTTTTGCCTAACAAAAAGGACTCTATTTGAAACAATGACATCGTTCATCCTTACCAGCTTGCAAGTTCAAAGTCAATAAAGTTGTTTTCACCTTTTGTGTCTTCTTTAATGTCAGGCGTATTTGTGAGAAATACAGAACTTGTATTTCTCACAAAGTGTTTCTAACAAGTCTTCAGCCACTGACAATTAAAAGAACAACATACTTATTACAGCAAAATGGAAAAACATATGGAAAAACTTAACGCCATTAACATCTGGTGTCTTTTCTCCATCTGCTCTCTTTGGCCATGCTTTTGTCCAAACGTGCCAAAAGTACTAGTTTTCCAAGGGTCTCATGGTACATCACCCACATCTTCTATTAAGGTTCACAATTCCTTGTTCATTTTGGTGGTGCAGTTGGATGTCTGCATCCCTGTGGCTGCACAGCGGCTTCAAACAAAGCAATGGTTGTTCTGTAGTTTGAAAGATGTGGCAGGCAACGGTAGGGTGAGCGCTGTAGCCGGAATTGGTTTTGTACTCCCAGGGCCCTACCCTGGATGGGAAAACACTTTATCCATTGGCCTTCTGAGCCGTTGAAATGAGCATCTGAAGGATGTCGAAGTCTGTGCTGTTCAGCACACGAGGTGATACCTGCTGTTATGTTCAGCCTCTGGATCCTGGTTGCTGCAGCACGCAGGTGAGGCATCTGAAGCTTCTGCAGAGCCAGCAGGGTGTCAGCCCCACACACTCCATCATCCTGGGGAATGGACTTGCTTGGTCCAGCAGGGAGAAGAGAGGATCTTACCTGTTTTCCTGCCTGGCTTAGCAATTCTTTGCTGTAACTTCTTTTTTTTTTCTTTAATTATTATTATTTATTTATTATCACTGTGATGGTGACCATCCTGCTATGTGCATGTAGCAGAAGGGTGAGCGTTTGGACAGTTCCGAGTAAAAGCCCTGTAGTTTTGTTTTACAGTGGTGGAGAAAGACGGGTTTTCTTGGACTCTTGCAGAAAAGGAGAATGATGGCCTTGGGAATTGGCAGTGGGTCTGAACTTGCCGTGCTCCCTAGTTCTACAGCCTGCAGCTGCCCATGGGACTGTTGTTCTGAAGAAGTTTCTTTGGCCATGTGCCCAGGGAGACGGGTGCTCAGCTGTTTCAGAAACATGGGGTGAAATCGGATTTTGGAGCCCACTGGAGCAAAAGAAGTATTTATTTCTGCTCTTGTTCTGAAGACCATAGTATAAGGTTTGTAGCTCTGCTGGGAGGAAAGGTTATAATTTCAACTAAGAAACAGCCCTCAAATCTGCAAAGGTTAAAGCAGGGAGGATGGGGCCGAATAATTCAAGAGCAGCCCTTGCTTGTAGAGATGTTGTCCTCTGCCTCCTCTGGCAATGAAAGGGTATCATTATTGAATAATTAACAAGCATTTCAAAATAATATGTCACAGAGCTGTAATTAATATTGAACAGAAACTTGTTTTAATTATCTTCTCACAGTGCTGTTTAAATTCTTCTTGGTCACAGGACAGGGAAAATAGATGCTCCTGTAAAAACTGACCAGGTCTCTTTGAGGCTTTGACAAATGATGTGGATTTTGAAGCTGTTCATGAGCTGTGAGCTGGTTTGGAGCCTGCAGTGGCACAGCTCACCCCAGCAAAGTACAAGTCTGCATCAGCTCTGGATGCTCATTTTGTCTCAGACATGTGAACCTGCGAGGCTGCCCAGTGATTGCATATTTTCATGTGAGATCGATGATTGTTCTGTATTTTATTATGTGACAGGAGAGAAGAAAAATATATATTTTTTCTTTTTTATAGTATAGGCGTTTGGTTTATACCTGGCCCTAAAGACCAGCCTATC
Organism: Loriculus beryllinus; assembly: GCA_039877255.1. Classification (NCBI taxonomy): domain Eukaryota; kingdom Metazoa; phylum Chordata; class Aves; order Psittaciformes; family Psittacidae; genus Loriculus; species Loriculus beryllinus. Next base: position 17,595 of record JBCJKH010058055.1, read on the forward strand.
CAGTACTTTGTATTTAGGGAAAGTCTATGTTTTGTTGTTGCTCAGTGTGTGCATATGTGTATTCCTGGTTTGGTTTGTTGTGTCTTTAAGGTACTGAGCTTTGCCAGGGGAAGAACTTGAGAATATGTTCTCCATACTAAAAGACAGAAAAACTCTGCGTGCTGCGAAGAAAATCAGTTGTGTCAGATAGACTGAAACTGTGAACATTTGTCATTCAGGGCTTGATTGCACATGGTCCGTCCATCTGTGTAGTATTTATAGGAGCTCCTTGATGCAGAAATCACACAACGAGTAACTTTTCCTGAGAAGGCAGTATTTTCTTATTGTTGGGAGGAAATGTTCTGCACAATGCAATGAAAACCTTCTGCAGATAAACATGAGCTCTTGTTGTGTGCCCTTGTGAACTGATGAGGGTTTTCCTAAGCTTGCTTCACAAAGCTCTACAGAAGGAGCCATCTAGCAGCACTGTATTTCTGCAGATGAGTAGCAGTGATGCTGGAGTAGTGCTGTGGGCAATTTCCCTGTGGTTTGGAGTCTTTGAGTTGAATCCTTCAGCCATTAAGGGTCTTGTGTGCCCTTGCTGTCTGCAAAGCTGCTGTGCATTGGGCCACTGATGTTTGTGTCTCTGCTGATGAATATTCACCTTATGTTCTCTCTCTGAAAGCAGATTTGAAATTGGTCTGGTGTTGGCTTTCTGGATTTTACAGAAACAGTGATACTGCCTAATCCTGGCTGTTGGTGGAGACATCCTTCTGGGGTTGTTCTGAAACTATGTGAGTTGATTCCTAATGGCTTTGTAGCATTCTAGTCTTACAGTGGGATAGCCCACAGAGAGTATGATGGTTTGTTGGAGTTATCCCTCGTTTCCCTTGGTCAATAATACAGCCATAGTCTTTCACTGTAGATAGAGTTGCAGATATACCGAAGAACATATATTTTGTGTGACAGATAAAACACACTAAAGGTGAAGTTTGGAAAATTAAAACTCACGTGTTCAACAAAGAGCAGAACTTGGAGCAGAATTCACACTCTCATTGCATGCATGGCTCCGAGCTTAAAATGTTATTTTTGCATTAATGTTATACTATTATTTTTAGCATCAATGACCATCGGTATGTAATTGCCAATGATCTCATGCACGCTCCTGGGTACAGACTGTTCCTTCCCAGTTTGGGAGGATTTGCTTGTTGTTGCTGAATTACAGCATGTTCACATGCAGAAGAGACCTCACAGTCATTAAAACTCTCCTTGCCAGGGCTCTCGCCATTGAGTACTCAACAGTTAACCTCTCCATGTGTCTTCTGAGGTGGAGTTAGGACAGAAAATTTCTGTTTGTGGAAATCCTTCTTAGACCTGTGTTCCGTGATAAATGGCCACAGTGTCACATTTGATCTTTGAAATGCAGTGCTACAAGTGATGAAAACCCTCCAAGGGTTCCTTTATAATGAATGTGAACTGTGCTGGCTTTCAAAATGTGGGAAAAAAATTACTTTGACCCTATCCTATGCTTCTCTGTGAGAGTGGAATGACTGTCATTGGTGTTGGGAACAGTAGGTCAGTACTGGGCTACAGACATGACTTCCCTGGCTGCACAATTTTTGCTATTAGTCCCCAAAGGGAGACCAGTGTCACTCTGGGGTTGTTGCAGAGTCATGCGTGGAATGATGCACAAAGGGAATGTTTTCCCAGGACTGTACTGGAAGCACAACAGAAATACATGCTCTTGGGTGACATGTGTCGAGTTTGGCGCCTGTAATAGTAAATTTAATGGAGCAGTCTCTCAAATGAATTGTCTTTGGACAGAGCCTCTTCTGATCACTGTCTGTTCTAGGGAGAATTACTCCATTGCAAAGACCAAAATGGTCTTTTCCGTAACAACTTTCTTGTGCCTTCTGTGGATGACGTTAAATCTACACAGCAGTGTTAGGTGTGGGTTTGAAAATACAGCTTTCATCTTAGACTGTGGATACATACAGGCTGTATTAATAGGCTCTCTGCTTCTAATTTGGTCCCAGTATAACCTTCCATTTTTTTCAGTGTGTTTAGTGTGATTTTCAAGCATGAAGAGAGATAAGGAGGTGCTACTAACCGATAGCTAGACAAGAGGTGGAAAAGATGATTGAAACAGTGAACCAGCTGGTGTACGCCCCATGGGCTGTCACAACCAGGAATGCTGATTTCAAGACCATCTTTCTGTAGGATGACTTTGTGCTGGCGTGAATGTCTTAAATATCTGTGGCAAATATAGTCTGCAGTTAATCCAGCACTGTAAAAATGAAATATTGCAGCACAAGTAAATCCCATCCTCCTGCAGCCAGCTGAAAACCAGATGTGCTGCTTTTGTTTGTACCCCTGAACTTCACAAGTGAACACAATTTATTGTCAGCAGCTGCTGCTGTTTTGAGCTCAGAGTGCTGAGCTTCATTTCCCCTGTGCTACAGCCGTGTGTGTTCTGCTGTCACGTATGGATCCTCTCTTGAAATCATTGTGCTGTAGGAATCTCACTTGTCTTTGGCGAAAGTTACTGTGAGAGAGAAATGCAAATTAAAGGTGTATAGAGATTTCTGGTTTGGTGGTATTTAACACCTGCATCAACAGGTATGGGATGGCGTGAGACTGGTTTTGACTGTCCAGCTGTGGTAATTGTTACATGTTGTTTTGCAGTGCATATCTATAGCTCTTGTTTGGTACAGTTGTTCTACAACTGCGCTTTATTTTTAGTCCTTGCTCCTCCTAAAGAGATGTCACTGCAGACACTGGCTGTCCTCTGTGGTGCTCGCTGTTCCTGCAGGCAGGAAAGAGTTACAGCCAAACTCAGTTTTGTGTCTGCCTTTGAAGCATTTAAAATTCATTTGTCTGTTCAGATTCCAGCATGTAGACTTAGAAAAGTATTTCCCAGTGGGGGGCAAAGCTCTTGAAGGAGGAAAACAGTTTAAAGAGGTGAACCATACACCAGTAAATCTGCTGTTTACTTTGCATTTTCCTCTTGAGGTTTCATCACAGCTCTGCAGGTCATCAGGAATGCTCTGCTTAAACACTCGTAGCTGCTCCTCTGGTCTTCTGGTTGCTGTGTAGCCTGATCAGACACTCTTGCGCACAGGAAGGGTAATACGGAGAGTGAAAGTCCCAGCTGAAACATCACATAAGTGTCATGTCAGATGTCGTTTGAAACCCGAATGGGCCTGGATCTCATGCTGACACCTTTGAGAGGTTTGGATGGGGCAGGAGGGGAGAGCATGGGGCAGGGCCATGCACTCTGTGTGCCTGTCACTCTGGTTCCAGCCAACATCTCGTTTGTGGGTAGTAAGAATTATGACAACAAAACATCAACATTGAAATGTCATCTCCCTTCCTGCCCCCTTCATCAACATGTCATTTGCTGTGCAGATTAGGATTAAAATTCTTTAATTTACAGACAAAAATAATGTAGCAACAGTCAGGCTGTGGGAGGGAATGTTGCCAGGATACACAGAAATATCTTATTGCAGCATCGCCTTTAGAGACCCTGGAAAGAGTTCAAAGAAGAAGATAATTATCTTTTTTCCCCATCGTTGCGGCTAGGTATTTTGGCTCTAAGTTACAGCATGGTGAAACACTCCTGTTACTAATAAGAAGTGGTTTAAACTGTATTAGCAATGAAATAAAGCAAGTGAAAATACACAGGTGGCATCACTAAGCTGAGGTTTTGGAGTTGGCTGAGCAACAAAGGGAATATGACAGCTGTCAAACATCTGAAGTCTCAGAGCAGTGGCACCGCAATGGAGATGTTTTTGGTATGATGTTCTTAAGTTTTACGTTTGTCTTACTTTATTTGCTGTTTGCTGCTGGGTTTGGAGCAGTCCTTTTTTGAAGATACATTGGAGTATCCAATGTGAAGGGAGCTGGGCTCTGAAAAGAATTGGGTTTGGGTTTTTTGTTTCATCATTCATGGGAATGAGGGCTGTCTTGAAATTATTTTTTTGTTTTCTCTTTGGTGTCCAAAGAAAAGCACCGAAGCTGATGGAGGGTCTAGAGCACAAGTGTTACAAGGAGTGGCTGAGGGAACTGGGGTTTTTTTAGCCTGGACAAAAAGGCTCAGGGGAGACCTGATTGCTCTCTACAGCTACCTGAAAAAGAGGATGGAGGGAGAGGGGTATCTGTCACTTCTCCCAGGTGACAAGTTATAGGACAAGAGGAAATGCCCTCAGGTTGTGCTGAGGAGGTTTATTGGTTATTATGAAAAATTTCTTCACTGGAAAGGTTGTCAAGCATTGGGACAGGCTGCCCAGGGAAGTGGTGGGGTCACCATCTCTGGAGGTATTTAGAAAGGTGTGCAGGTGTGGCACTTAGGGACATGGCTTAGTGGTGGACTTGGCCGTGCTGGGTTAACAGTTGAACTTGATGATCTTAAAGGTCTTTTCCAACCTAAACAATTCTGTGATTCTATAAAAAATACTATTGTTTGTGCTCCTTAAAAAAAGAAAAAAAAGAAAAGACAGAAAAAAAGAATTTGTTTCCATGTGTAGCCTTAAAAATTAGATAGATATGTTCTTCCCAAACATATTTTGATTGAAAACATTTGGATTTTGTTTTGTGTGTTGTCTGTCTTTGTTTAGAACAACTCTGCATGCCTCCATGTCTGGCATCTAAAGCTACTTGTGAGCTGGAGATGCTCATGGAGATAATCACTTCAGTTGCTCACAGAACCACATCTTCTAATGAATCTCATTGCTGAGCTGCAGAGGTCAAAGTGAGACGGACTTCTTGCATGGCCTTAGATAAGCCATTATCTCCCTTTCCTTCTTCTGTTAAATAGTTCCTCCCTGAAGAGGTGTGAGACATAATTAGCTTATGCTGGTAAAATGTTTTGAATACAAATGGTGGTTCATAGCAGTGGCTCCCATCAATCATCCTTAGCAGATGCTGTCATTTACCAGCCTCTGACTTTTGGTTAGGTCTTTCATGAGTGGAAAGAAAACAGGACAGACTTGAAAAGTCTATCAGTATTTATGCTACTGTCTTCAGATGTTTTAGGAACAATTCCCCATTTATATAATCTGCTACTGATCACTTTAATAAATGGAGATATTTCCTGTTCCATGAGTCTAAAAATTGTGTCCCCACTAGCCTGAGGGCAGATTTGTATTGTTGGAGCAAGGATAGCTCTGCCTTACCTACCCCTTTCTATCAAACAGGCTCCTATTTGATAATACTATACACGTATAAGTGCCTTTCAGTTTTGTTCTAGTCTGTCACATCTTTTCTAAAGCAGATTGATATGTTCTCTGTTGTCCTTAGGATGCCTCAGATAATCTTTCTTCTTCTTTTGTGTTGTAAACTTGCTTTGCTGCTAATGGGATAGGACCAGTTCCCATGATAATAGGTGGAGGCAGAGATGAGATTGTGAAGCAAAGCATTATTCTGCATCAGAAAAATGTTTTACATCTATTCCTTTTCCTTTATATGATACTTTTGAAGTGTTGCAATGTTATGGTCTGTGTACTTGGCCAGATGCTGACATATGTGCCTGGCTCTGACCCTTCATGAAGCCTGGGTGTCTGTAGCTGCTCATCCTCTCACATGGGGCTGGTTGCTGCCGCAGCTTCCCACTTGTGGCAAGGCTGCAGTGCAATTCCTGGAAAACACTTCTCCAGAGTTTTATTATGTAGAAACTCTAAACTTGGTTTGTAGTAGTTACTTTACTGAAAGAAAGCTCAGGCTATAAAGTCATCTGATGCTTTCTGCAGAGGAATTGGGGTGGTTCCTGAGATACCAAACTGCGGTCATGAACACAAGGAGTGAAGGGAAGTATTGTGGGACCTGCTCTTGCTGCATTGGAATCTGTGTCAGTTTTGCCATTGATTTTTAATAGTGTCAGAGTGAAGTCTCTGGTTAATAATTGGTCACAAACCTGTGTAAAACCTCCCTGCTCCATCTGGGATGGGGGTTGGATCCTGGCTTGGTGATGGAGGGATGCAGGCAGTAGTGGTCTGCACAGCTCAGAGGCCTCTCAGCTTTATCTTTCTGTTATAGATCCTAACTGGGGATTTCTTGCAGTATGGTGGATTGTAATTTATGTTTTCATGTAAGAAATGCTTGTATTGCATGGGATGTGTCTATATTATAGTAAGATGAGTATAATTTTTCTCCCCATTTATAGGATGGATATTTTTCCCACCGACCGAAAGAGAAAATGCGAACAGACAGCAATAATGAAAATTCAGTCCCCAAGGACTTTGAAAATATTGATAACAGTAACTTTGCTCCGAGGACTCAGAGGCAAAAACACCAGTCTGAGCTGGTGAAAAAACCCCTTAGCAAGCAAAAGGAGCACTTGAGAAAAAAACTGGAAGAGGAGAAGATGAAGAAGGACTTGCTGCTGGGGAAGAACTCCAATGAGGTGGTGCAGTTCAGTGATGATTTGGTCAAAAACAGCAGCAGCAGCAGCAACAGCAACAACAATTTGAAGGCAATTCACAGATCTTCCAGACACCACCATGTAAAAAAAAAAGGAAACAGCTCCCCTGAACTGACATATGACCAACCACCGAAGTGTGAGGTGACGGGCAAAGAGGCAATCTCAGCCATGTCCCGCTCTAAAACTAAGCAGTGTCGGCAGGAGATCGCAGAGGTGTATTGCCAGCACAAGCATGGGAAGCTGATGCCGGAGAAGGTGACACGGTTCTGTAAGCTGGAGGGTAAGTTGGTAGATGGTGAAGGAGATATAACATGGTATCTCAGGGAAAGGGTTCAATGTAATTGAAATGACCTTCTGATGACGAAAAATGGCTTTATTGCAGGAATATGTAATGTACTCAGCCTGTGAAATGAGGAAGGGCTTGAGGATGTTTTCACTGGAGAGTTTTACGGGTGTCACAAGATCCTTGGTAGATTTTGTACAGAATTTGTTTCACCATGATGTGACCAAGAGTATTCAGTTGCTATTCTGTTCCTTTTAAATCTGCAGACGCAGAGAAGTGTAGTCAAAATCTTGTTACTCTGTACAGGAGTTGCATGCTCTTTGGGGATCAGGGAACAGCCATGGTGAATTTGCTAGCCAACAGATGAGTGGCATTGCTGTTATGGCCATGTGGCCATTTTTCTGCCACAGTGGAATTTTAGCTGATAACCAAGGTAATTATCAGAAATGTAATATTAAAAACCTCCAAAAGCGTGGGGGGAAAAAAAATCCAGTATTGTGGATTACTTCTACTTTTAGTGTTCTTCAGTCAGCAAAATAACTTTCAGAAGCACTGTGGTAGAGAATCAGTTACCTCTGCTAACCTAAGCCAAGCTTTGATTTGTTGCTTTTGGTTTCTCCATGCAGTCAGATACATGAGGTATCTTTTGGCTTGCTGTCAGTTTGCATGTGTGAGCCGACTTTCTGCTTTTCAAGAAGAGTGCTTCATGTGCCACCATTCATTCAACTGTAAGCTTCCCATACAGCAATTAAAAGCTCCTATCCTGTAATTGGCACTTCAGCCTATGCAAGTAAGGATATGCCAGTGTCTCTGACTGAGCTTTCACAAACAAAATGATAGCTTTCTTTGAGATGGTGCAGCAAATATGGTGATCCATGGGCATGAGGGGGATCTTTAGTTTCTTTCATTAGTAGTAGTAGATCCTCTAATCCCCACAGTTCATCTGTTTATTGCACCATCTCAAAGCAGTGGTTACTATTGGAGTCAGTGTGGGAGGCAGGAGGATCTGTGTTGCTATTGTCTAAATTAGGAAGCTGAACTCCTTGTATAGTCGAAAAAAGAAGGTGCCCTGGAGGATGTTTCCAAAGAAAAGCATCTTGCTAGTACAAAGCTTAGTGTTTTAATTTAGATGACAGATATTACCAGGATGAATGGTGTGACCACTCCATTTCCCACCCTAGTGCATCTGTGATTGTTTTTGTTTTGATTTGTTTGGTTGGTTTTTTTACCATGTCTCTTTTGGTGTTTTTTCTCCCTTTCTTACCATGGTAATACTCAAAATCATTAAGCCGGGTGGGGAAACATTGGAGCTAAAGACTTAATGGAAGAGGCGGAAGACTCTGTGTTCAGTAGTAAGCAGGGAGAGGGGCAGTAAGGGCAGCATAAGTTGAAGGGAAGATAAAAGAACAGTAGAGAAGTAAGAATTGAGCAAAACCAGACACTGGTGACAGGCTGTGTATCAATGAGTACACCTGGAAGCCCTTGAGATCACATTGAGGTGCCTTTGGGAATCCAGTGCTATAAGCATGTCCCTAGTATCTTTCCCTCTTCTTTCCTAATAACAGGAGAATCAGCTTTGGTCTGTGAGAAAGTTAATGGAGGTCAGCACTTTGCAGACACTATCCTATGCTTCTTGGGATCAAGGAGCACTGTTATGTTACTTGTGTAGGGTAAATGCATCGCATAGATAAATTTGCAAGTGATATCCTGGAGAGAGCTGGAAGATGTGTTGTCATTAGTGCTGGTGCACGCTGCAGCTGTGTGCCATTTTGCATACATCCCTGCCTGGTAATCTGTCTTACAGAGATGCAGGGTGGCTTCCCAGAAGTTTCAAACAACTGCCATTGTTACAAACAGGCTTCTCAATCAATATTTTATTTGTTGCTGCTTTTTTTTAAATACAGAATTTCTCTCTTATGCCCTGCAGTCAGAATAACAGCATTGTCTTATAACCAAGAACAGTGTCACATTTTACACTCAAAGCCTTTCAGCATGTGTGTACATTTCAGATTGGTGTGAATGCTTCCATAGTAAAACATCCAGGAAAACTGGGAGCTTCAAACATGACTATAGAACTTGAGTAATTGTCCAAATATGGTTTTATTTTGCAATAAAACATGGTAACAACTATGAAATTCAGTAACAACTCATGAGGCGTAGGTATATACCACGTTAAAAACTAAGTATAAAAAGACTGTGGCTACAGTTTTTAGGTTTGCAGTCTTACAGGTTCATTTAGATTTTTATGCAGTGATGCTTGTTTGAGAAGAATAATTGAGGGACATCTTAACTTAGCCAGATGGATCCTTGTGGAAAATGTTGACTTTTTGTTGCCTCAAGGTTATTTCCTCCTGCCCATGCTGACAGATGAACTCAATTGCTTCAGCAGCCAGATTTCCTTGGCAGAAAATCTGGACATCCTTTGTGTTAGATACGGAGTTGCTCTAGAGCACATTTGGGAGTTTTGCTGTGGGGAAATGATAATGAAGCATGATAATGAATGGGACACGAGTTGCTTATGCAAGAGGTGCTAGTGTGCAAGCAAACTGGAGCATCAAACCTATGGAGGAGATCCAGACTTTGAAGTCAGACATTCTCAAATGTCTGAATATAGGACTATCAAGACTTACATATAGGAACCCCAGAACTGAAGGTGTCCAGTGTCTACCAGAAGGCCTTATATGTATCTAACTTGGTAGGTCCTTCAGATTGTACAGCCCTGTTAAAAACACACTACCTGAGTTTAAGTGTGTTGTGGTCTCAGATCTCTCCTTCCCACTGCAGAACATAAATACTGTTGTTGCTCACTCCATACTGGCTCCATCTCTCACCAAAGGTGTCTTCATCAACTCCAGAGGTCTTTTAAGGAGTTGAACTTGGTCAGAAGATGTTTATGGAGCACTGGCATCAGCTTTTGGGGATATTAGGCACCTTATTGTTAAGATCACTGGTAGGTGGAAGTCTGGGTGAAGGTTTTGCCACTTCATGCATTGAAAAAGCTATATTCTGTTTATCAGCAAAAGTCAGACATCCGGGGACTGAGTCTGCATATTCAGCATTAGAGTGCTGTTCCCTTCAGTTTGGTTTGAAAAAAAGGTTTCCTGTCTGTTTTCAGCAGAGCTGTGAAGTATAAATATTTATGTATTGGAGCAGCACATTCATCCATTATCCCAACACATAAATGTGTTCCCAGTGCTATGGTTTCCATTGTGATGTCATCCAGTATTTAATCCCATTGGATCCTGTCTCAGCTGATCAAAACCACAAAGTTGCTAAATGTAGCTATCAGTCATGGACATGACTCCATCCAGCTGGCTTGTCATAAATGTAAAGTGATACGTTTACTTGAGTGGTTATCAGTGGGAACAGGGTCTTACAGGCTGTTTCTTTTTTCTTTTTGGTATTTTATTGTTTCCAAAGGCAAAAGGCAAAGGAAGTTGCATATCAATATCTTCAGTGTATAAAAGAAAAGGATTGTTAAAACAAAAAGCATCATGTTTACTACTTGCTTGAGATGCAGATGTTACTTCCCTGAGAACAAGAGGACATGGGCTGCAGTCCCTCTAAGGACACTGCAGAAAGACAACACTGCTGAAGCAGCAAAACAGGACATGGCAGCTTTACCAGTTACCTGACTTGGAGAGCACATGAGGTGGCATTTTCCAGCAAGCCAGTCCTGAAAACAGGGCAGAGATGCTAAGGAGCAGGGGATTGGTGTCAAAGGGTTTAGGTGCAGCTGTATCCAAAATCCAGATGGCTGAGATCAGGGCAACAGGCATCTTGCAAGGCACCCTTCACTCAGAAGGGAATGTTTGGCATATGTAGTAGTGTGTTTTGAGGGTGAGATACAGTCAGTGAAGGCAGGAGTGGAAAAGTAGGTTCAGCACAAGGTTAGGTGAGGAAAGGGCAAATCCCATCCTGTGCAAGTTGGGGAGTGTGTACAGAGAGATATCCTTTTGGGGAGTTCTTTTCTTCTTAGGAGATCTGCCCTTGAACAGTTTGTGGGATGGGGCATTCACAACTTCTCTGGGCAGCCTTTTCCAGTGCCTCACCACCCTCATAACAAAGAATTTCTTCCAAATGTCTAACCTGTGTCTGTCATCTGTCAACTTAAAGCCACTGCCCCTTCTTCTGTCACTACATGCCACTGTAAAAAGTCCCTCTCCAGATTTCTTGTTGTCTCATTTAGGCACTGGAAGTAGCTCCATGGTCTCCCTAGCGTCTTCTCCAGGCTGAAAAACCTCAACTCTCTCAGCCTGTCTCCATAGCAGAGGTGCTGCAGCTGTCTGAGCATCTTCATGACCTCCTCTGGACTTGCTTCAACAGGTCCATGCATGGTTTCTCCTTAGTCATTTGCACCACATTTGTGAGTCCTTGTAGGCACAGTGCCAAGGGCTATCTGCATCACTTTTCCTAGCTTCTCTAGGCTGCCCTAGGGGAGATGCTGGCCTAATCGTCATTAATTACCAAACTGGTAAAACCAACTGGGTTTATGCTTGGCCCAGATCCATGGCCAGATAGGCCAAGAGCATGTAACAGGGGTTTTTTTGAGGGGTGTTTTCTAAAATGCAGTTCTGGCAAAAGAAAAGTCCCCAGGAAAGCAGAGAGCCTCAAGTGAGCCTGATTTATTCCCCCTTGGCTCTTCTGTTGTCTTTTCTTAGTTTATAAATCAAATATGTTTTCTGCTACCTTCATCCCTGTGGGGTAAACCCAACTCATAAATAAAGTAGAAAAATAATCAAGCTACCCTCATTCCACATCAGTCATCCACACGGATCGTTCTTTGCAGATTAGACTGCTTTCTCCCTTGTTGCTTATTGATAATGCTGCTCTGGCACATTGATGCGAGAGTTTTTGGTTTTTTACAGGCTGCTGAGAAGAAAATTTTCTATTTCATTTAAGAAAACACAGCCTTCTTTTGTTTTTCAAACTGAGTAAAAAGGGCTCTGGTGGTCTGTTTACTGCATAATATGCACAGGTAATAGCAAACTGTATGTCTATGATGGTTTCTTCTGACTACTTCAAAGCACTCAGAAAAGTAATACTCAGAAAGAGATATGATTTGCAGGAAGGGAGAGGATAAGCCACTAAGACGCCTAATACTTATGGGGCGGAGCACAGCAGTCCTTCAAGGCATGGAAATGAGAGCATCTTTTATATAATGTTAAAAGAATGGGAGCTGTAATGAAGCAAATGGAGAATTCCATCCACTCAACATGCACTTGGTTGTGCGTGGTGACATGTTTAGCTTTCTCATTTTTGGCAATGTATATTTAGACTCACTGAGTTTGATCTAAAGATTACTGAACCCCAAATTTATCTCTGTCTCCCGGTTTCAGGATTCCAAGTGGCATTGGCTGCTGCTGCTTTTCTTTGTGTTTAATCTCTTAGTGTGACAGATCCACTGTGGTGAGCTATACACAGTTTAAGTAGCATGTAAGAGCCATGTGCAGCCCAGACAGCATTTTAATTTGCTGTACCACAGATGACTCCGGTTGCAATAAATTTACTGTGAGTAGACTAATTGCAAAATAACCCTAATTGAGTAGTTATCAGTGAGCAACATCCTGTGGAACAAAACTGCTTACAATTAATAGCATTTAAGCCATACGCTGGTATTCTGCAGAACACTAAGATGTAATTACACCATGTACAGAGATTGTGTTCTGTTCTGGAAACCATGTTTCCAGCACTTCTTCCATTATAAATGCTGTTTCAAGATTCAGTACTTGCATTTTAGGCAAAATTGAGTGTGTGAAATAAGTGGCATGTCTCCTCTCCCCTTACATGTGTAAAGCAGAACCAACTCTAATAACATCAGTGAAGCTATGGTGCTGTAAGGAGAAAAATTAGATCTCAGGAAGAAGGTATGTTTCCAGTGATTCTCAAATGAAGTATTATTATGGCCATATGTGCAAGTTTGAATAGTTTAAACTGGGATGCAAGTAATGAAAAGGTACTTCATTGTCTTGGCTGAAGATGGGACCCTACCTCATTGCATGAATGAGAACTGGACTATATCACTTACAGCTGCAATGTAGAGGACAGGAGACTGCTATTTATCAATTTTAGGTGAACTAATGGTGTTGTGGAGCTGAGGGATTCTTTTTCCTAAAATAAAGCCACTATGAGCACAGGCTGGCTCTGTCAGCACTGTCTTGCATGGTTTCAGCTTCGGTTTTAGACGAAATTCAGTGAGGGGAAAACTGTTGGATGTTTATGCCAGTTAATCCTTTCATTTAAATACAGACAATTCCTGTCTAGATCATCTGCAAGTTCAGAAGTGGGAGACTGAAATCAGATCACTATTCCCCTGTTTTTGGCATGTGATGCTACTGTCTGGTCTTGTTTTTCCACATTAGGGCCTAGTCTGGTCATCTGTGGATTTGGTGGCTGCAGAGGTGGTGCAGGTGGCCTGGCAGGCCAAAGCAGAGACTTGCAGAAAATCATCGTGAGAAATGGCATCTTAAGGAAATGCTGGGAGGAATGCATGACACAGGGAATAGAGGGCAGAAGGACTTGGAAAATTTATGGTCAGGAGCCCTAGTTCTCACCAAGCCTCTGTTCTGGAAAATTGTTGGTTTATGGAGCATTAAAAGGAGAGCGTGGGCAAACATGGGAGAGGGTAATGGCTGAGCATGTCCTCTGCAAACCTCCTGGGAAGAGAGCATAAGGGTAGCAGAAACTCAGTGACTATTTTGGTAAAGATTACTGCCTATGTACAGAGATGAAAGTAAAGTACTTAAGTGATCCCTAATGCTCCCTAGGGATCCTGACATGTGTGGACAGAGTGTCAGCAGGGAGAGACAAGTACAATTGTGGCTGGAGAAAATTTTTGGTACAGTGGTATCAGTTGGGAGAGGAACAAGGGGAAAAAAAACCAAACCACAAACCCCTTAAAATCCATCAACAAACAAAAAATCCCAAAAACTGAACAAAAAAGAACAAAAAACCCCAAACAAAACCACCAATCCCAATCTCCGCCTGTAGCAGGGAAACTGAAGCCGTACTGGCTGTCATGTTTTTTTCATATAAAATGGGTGTTGGACCTCTGCAGTGATTTCAGTAGACAGATGTTTAATAGGAAACATGACATCTAATTCTCTTACTTTTATTCAATGCTAAGCAAGCAGTTGTGCTACATAAAAGTACAGTATCACTGAACTGAGCTTGAGTTAAGGTTGCACAAGAAGCGTCAATGTGTTATATTCTCTGCTAATTTGACTTTGCAACCGTAACAGGACTGTGCTAGTGTGTTTTTGTTGCATACTGATTGTAAGCAGGCAATAGCAACTTTCGGATTTGATTTTTGGTTTAGGCCTAAAATGTCACACAAGGCAATTTCTGGGGCTGATGCACTAGAAATTCAGCTCTGCCTTTCTAACCATTGCACTTCTCGAAGTACTGTTACTTAGAAAAGTAATACTCTGTTTTCATAGGAATCTACAATTGATGAAATATTATTTGGAGAATAGGGTAATGTCCTGTCCCAGAAATCCTATGCTAACTGCAGCTTGAGAATGTCACAGTTTAGTTTGACATGGGTGCACTGACTATTACTTTAAAATTAAATGGGCTTAACAAGACCAGTGGCTGTTTTGTAATGTCTTTCTGTGGAAATAAGGAAGAGTTGTTTAAGGGATCCACTCTGAATTAAAATGCCAACAGTCTAGGCATGAAGCCAATCTTACAGGACATTAATGCCGTTTTAAGACTCTAAACCATAATTTAGTTGTTTCTATTGCACATATTTCTTATGCAGAAGGTAGTTTTAAAACATCAGTCTTTTTTCTCCCTGGGTAATCATGAGTTCTATAGAGAAAGTGAATGACAAGAATCTGTAGCTGAGCAACCTTGGAAAAGATTTTTAAATTGCTTAGTGTATATTTAGTCTTTCAAATAAACTCTCATCTTTGATGGCTTGAGAGCATTTTAGAAATGAATAGCCCTGATTCCCTGCTCAAACTATTTTAATATCCATGGTACATCACTGATTTATCATTTAGTTGTGTCAAAGAAGTTCTTGCTGATTGGCACCTTCGTAAAGAGCAGCAGAGTACTCCCAACTCCCAGTGTCAGCTGCTGTCACCATTGGGCTTAGTTGAATGCACATGAAACTCTGAAGTATCATGTTTGCAGTTTTACTGTAGAATAAGATACTGGTTTTAACTGGCCCTGCTGAAAGGTCCATGGCAAAAGTCTATTGCTTTCCTTTGCTAGTTTTCTTATCAGCCTCCCAGGAAGCCAAAGAAATTTTCAGTCCTTTCTTTTAGAGCTTGCTGAAGCTGAATTATCACTGCTGTCTCTTGTCAGAGCATTGGCAATACTCCAGTGGCTGCATTCCCGTTCTATACCACCTCCTCTTAGGCTGCTACAATATTTCTGGGCATTAAAAGTTTTGAAGAGAAGCCCTTCTACCTCTCAGTGATGTGCTTTGTCTAGAGCAAGGAAAGTAGGTGTAATTAGGCTGTCAATGGGTGGTGCATGTTAAGCCTGTTGGTAAGCATATAAAGGCTTGGTACAGACTTTGAGTTCAGGTTTCCTGTTCATCATTACTGCATATGCGTGCTGGCTGTGCTTTAGGGGGACCAAGTTATTCTTCACAGGTGGTGAAATTTAGCCATAATTCTTATACTTCACACATTTATGGGTAACTGCCTTTGAGTTATGCCAGGAGTTTAAGGGAAAAAAAGCCTGTGTCCTCATGAATCAACAGCATTTATTTAGACACCACTCTCCTTCCTTTGCGTTATTCCCTGAGCAATCAGTACCGTGGCAAATGAAGATTCCTGCAGGAGGACACCCTCTGACCTCTATCATGCTGATGTTTTGGGGGCCAGCTTTGTGAGTTTGAACATGAAATCTTTATAATACTAGAAAGGTAACACATCATCTTAGTGTGGATCAGTTTAAAGAAGCTCATCTACAGACCTCATTTCCCTCTTTCTTAACAACTCCTCTGGCTTGTGTGTGCTTGTTTTAATGACCGGGTGTCCTTGAGGCAGTACAGTCTGCAACAGTTGTAGGTCTTGCCAGGGAGCACCACCAAAAAAAAAAGAAAGCTGTCTGTTGAAAGGATCTTTTCTTTATAAAACTTGTTGGAAACCTCACTACTCAACTGAAGTTCAAGGCAGCCCTCCATGTAGCTAGATTATAATTGTTTTACTCTCTTGGTTGCAAGGTGATTGCTTCTCTCTTGTGAAGGCTTTCTTGCTCAAACTAATGGTGAAGTGTTTTCTTGAAGCCTTGATTCATTTGTATAGCTCCTTAAAAGCTGTAAGAGAAACACTTCGCTGGTGAGAATGCTAGTGACCAGCTAGCAGTCTTGCTGCTTACTCATTGGTGTTTTTAATTGGATCTGAAGGTTTCTGTGCATCCAGTGGATATTACCATGAGTGGAGTCTTTTAAACCATGCTACTTTTAGACCAGAAACTTCTGTGTATGCAGTGTATTACTGTGCTGCATAATATTGTTGAGCTTGACAGTAGCATGACTAAGCAGAACCATACATTTTCAAGTTCTCCATCTATTTGTAGGCTGTGATTCATTCTGGGAAATTTACTGAATAGTGGGGAGGAAAAGGGAATTTTAACAGAGGAATTTACTGCAATATATGGTTTGCCCATTAATACTTTCTCTTTTGCATGGAACCTAGGTGTAGGTGCTCTGAGCGAATTTCGCTCATATTTGTAAATCTTTGAACAAGTTTGAGGCTCTATCCCTAACTCATTCTCTTTGAGAGAGTGTCACGTTCTTTGGCTGCTTACTTAAAAGCATTGTAAGGAATGTACTTCGTTACAGAAGTGACAAGTGGACAAGAGAATGCTGTCTGGCTCAGTTGCCCACATTGCCAAAGCAAATGGCTGGGATTAATTGTGAATGAGATTTCTACATAACACACACTGAATTTGCCAAGCCCCAGCAGAGGGAGACTGTGTGGAGCTGATGTGTTTCTGTAGGTAAATCTACCATGTTCTGCCAGGAGGTGAATGCAAACCCACAGTTCCCATGAAATATTAAGAGCAAATTGGGCTAGAGGTTTAACTGATGTGTACTGCACTAGCTTTGGCAGCCTCAGTTAGATGATGTCTTATGTCAGGAACGTTATTCAGTAACCTTTATCAGTGCACCTTAAAGTGCCTCTATGTACATCTATCTCCACAATTTTAAGATTGATGAGGAGAAAGAAGACAATTTTCTTCCTATAGGAGTAAGCTAAAAAAAAGACGTGTCACAGGGCTGGGAATTCTTGTCTTACCAGTCAATGGAAGTTTATGGTCCAAAGCAAAGCACATCTATCCAGTATTCTGAGAATAAAATCAGTTCTATGGCAGTTCTGATTCTGAAAATATTCTACCAGCAGATCCCTGAAAAGCAAATGGGAAAATCGCTTCTGTCAGGAATACTACAAGGAGGCTTCAGACCTCTCTGGTATTCTTCACCTAGTCAGCAAAAAAGAGATCTATTCAAAATAGTCCACCTCTGGATCTTCTTAATAAGAAATCCCATTAGATTCAACCCCATCGTTTACAATGAAAAGGCTGCAGTTAACGTGCAAGTTAATGTGGTTTCATTTCTCATTTATGGCAGTTTATTTCATCACTTATGACCATTTGTGACCATTTGCCAAACACGCAGATAGGATCATGTTTATGTTTTTCTTGATGTTTGCTTTCTATTATTGCAGACCTCAAAAATTTAGGAAAGAAATAAGACTGATATTAGAGAGCCCCAGTGCAAGCTTGAAGCGGCTCAGAAAGTTCTGTTGGAATCCATCCAAACAGAAGCCTCATTTAGAAGAAGGAAAAAAAAAAAAAAAAAAAGAAGGTTCTCTTGTTGTCCCTATGATGAAAGAGTATTTTTCACAGTCTGTTTATTACATTGTCACCTGGGGATGTGATTACTCAGAAGTCATTAGAGAGCTCCCAACTAAAGAGTGACAGCAAGAATATGCTCCGTTTTGCCATATAAGCACTAACTAGAAAGTAAGCCCTAGACTGGTACTGTGGAAACTTGGGTCTCATTCCTTGATGTTTAACAGGCTTGTTAGGACACATCTGACAACTCATGCCATGTATAGACCAGGGATAATAGGTACTTAACTCCATTGCAGATATATGCAGAGGAGAAATGGTGTGCGGTGGTACTGTTGTTAGCTTATTTTAGTGATTTTAAAATCCTGTTTATCAAGAGAATGAGAAATAATTTCTTTACAAAATAGTAACTTTTTCTGAGTCCCCCAAAGGAGTTTGTGGAACAAAAGAATCTTTAAGCTGGGAAATGGCAACTAAGATTCTCTGAAGGAACTTAATATAAGCTCTAAAACCTATGGTTCTATCCCTGGAACACGGTGGTGCTTTGCTGAGGAGATGAGGGTAGGCAAGGGAGCAGTCCAGCTGTAGGTCCAGTCTGACGTACTCTACCTTCATCAAATTTGTTAACACATCACTGGCAGTGGTTCTCCAGCTTTGCACCGTAGCAGTGCACAACAGTGAAATGAGAGAAAATGTTTTCAGTGATGTTTCCCCTCAATTTTTATCTGTTCAGCTCAGCAGCTTTGACCTGGTACAGGAACTTGTGTGTGATGGCTGCTTGATGGCAACTGTAAAAGATGTCATGTAGTGCTTCTGCATGAGAGACATGGGAAAAGCACAATAGTAACTTCTTCTCTTGATCTGGCAGCTATTAGTATGGCTGATATTTTTGCACCAAACTGGATCTGTTCTTTTTGTTTCAGGGTGGCTAAGAAGGGAACTGTGGTTTTATTTATATATTTCAAAGACTGCCCAGTACCATATTAGTTTCCACAGTGAATTTCCTAAGGTAAAGTGACAAAACAGTAATTTTTCATTATGAATGAGCTATCCATGAAAGATTGGATTTAGGTCAGAATTTATTACCCTACAGAACTGAAGCCAATATTTAACATAATATCAGCTCTCTTGATATTAGAGAATTTTAATGGCTGTCCAATTTTAGTCAATGATGAAGTTATTTCAGTTGTTGATATACGGAGCCTCGAGATGAAAATTGGATAAACATGGAAAATGGTGATTGATTGGTGGAAGGTTGCAATAATGTCTGCCTTGATATACTTTTTATTGTTAAATTATTTATCTAATGCAATCTCCTACACTTTTAGGAGTCTTTAAGTTGGCATTAAATCGATGTTTAAATCTTCACAGGCAGAAAGGCCTCATAACTCAAACTGATAAATATCTTCTAACATATCAGGAGGAATAATGATCCGTCTTAATATCTGAAAGTAGGAAAGATATTATTCTTTCTGTTTGCTATGCATCCCTGTAGAAGGACTGAGCCATAAACTGGAAGAATTAAGATTAGGAGTCAGAAAGAAATATTAGAAAGAAAAAGACTAGTAGTAGCTTTGAAAAATTGAGAGCAAATTCTGTTGCTTGAAAGATGACTAAAAATTCACACCAGGACTGATTGGAATATGTCATCCCACGATGACATTACAATGTTGGCTCTCTCCAAAGGGCCCACACAAAGCCTCCTGGGGGCGAAGATGAGAGCCACAATTACTTTGTATGTAAAGGCCTATTGAGCGTTTACTTCAGGTAACTCCGAGTGCCTTTGACTGATCTGTGCTTGGGGTGTGGAAGTCCTGTGGTGGATCAGTGGAATAGAAGCCTTGGAAGAGCAGAAAACAAAACCATAGGATGGCATTTGGATTTATCCCTTGGAACTGGTGAGTAAGACTGATCCCATGCAAATGGCCATCAAAACAGCCCATATGTTTTGAGTCCTTGGTGTGCTTGTGCTCTGCTCTGTGTGTCCTCTTGTATATATTCTCTTGCCTATAGTTCGTCTAAATACAGATTAATAATTTTGTACTGCATTATCCAGAAAACAGTTTAGATAACTTGTTGGGTTTTTTTTTTCTTATCTTCCAAGTGTTACATGGCAAGAGCCTGGATTATTTATCTAGAAGACAGATAACAGTATCAGTAAGCACAGCTGAAGCTGCTTTTTTGCTGCAAAATATACCAGTTGAAGGCCTAGAAAGAAATATTAAGCACAGCCAATAGACAAAAACAAAACCCCAAACCTAAATTCTCATTCAGACAGTAACAAAACCTAGTGAAGATTGACTGGGAAGAGCAAGTTCCTTGCTATCTCAAAGGTGATGATGTTGAACACTAATGCTGGAATTTTCTTTGCATACTATGAGATTTTTGATGTTATAGGTAGAGATGGGAAAAAAATATCCTATGTAGACATAGGATCTCCAAATGAATTTTCATCTTCAGCATTACAAGTTTATTTCAACCTATATCTGAAACCATCCAACTGCCCTAAATAAACCTTCAATGCTTCCTGAGTTTGTCCATAATTCACACAGAATGTGAAAACCGTGCATCGTCCCTGAATAAAACATTTCAAAGACGATGAAACGTTATTTCATAATTTGCATAAATCTTGAGTAGGAATAATCGTGATTTGACAATTTTACTGATGTTAGTTGAAAATTGAAAATTATAATTGTTAGTTGGCATAAATTGGTGTAGCTTAATTTGGATAAAGCAGTGAACCTAACTAACCTTGCAGCGTTTCTTAAATGCCATCATTTTCCTTTGGAACAGCATTTGCCTGTGCTGAGGCAAAATGTAGAAAATCCTCTGTTTCTTCAGATTAATTGGATTAAGCTGGACTGGAAATTGCGTAATGCACAGTAGGCATTTAGCATCCCTAAAACTTCAAGCTTCAAAGAGCAGCTTCCCCAGCAGTTCAGGCTCCCTACCTGGGCTTGTTTATTGCTTTGAACATGCAGGCATACTTTTATGATTCATAATCATCCATAAAGAAATTCAGCTGTTATTTAAAATGCTCTGTTGGGAAGGCTCAGTAGTTATTAATTAATAATGCATCAGTAAAGCAACCAAAAGGTAGGTAAAGATGCAGTTAGAAGTATTGGCTGGGTCTCTGCTGCCTTCAAAATTGTATTCATGTCTCGTTTCCCCAGGGTTACCTTGTTGGTGTGCACTGACTCTTCATACTTCGGTTAGAAAGTACTGACT
The DNA here is from genome assembly GCA_039877255.1 of Loriculus beryllinus. Classification (NCBI taxonomy): domain Eukaryota; kingdom Metazoa; phylum Chordata; class Aves; order Psittaciformes; family Psittacidae; genus Loriculus; species Loriculus beryllinus. Next base: position 38,318 of record JBCJKH010058055.1, read on the forward strand.
GATGCATGAATATGTTCATAATTAAAAGTAAATCAAAATGCATGGTAGCATGCTGGTGTGGGTTAGGAGGTATAAACACTCTTAACATGATGCCAGGAGGTTCTGAAAAGAGAACACAAAACCACACAGTAATATCTTTGAAATGCAGAGGAAGTAAGGCTACGGTGTTGCCACTTTATGACAGTGCTGGTGAGAATTGACAGAACGCAAGTCAGTGCAAACCTGGTGTAAGTGGGGTTAAGAGTTACACCAGCTGAATGCTGCTGCTTCTGAAGAGAAAGGATGATCTATTTGCAGATTTCAGATTTCCTATTCCTTCTGCTGGCTCAGAGTTGAGCTCTATTTAGCAGTATTTTGTTCACATTTTACTTTCATGCTGATTACCACATTTGCGATGTGTCCTATTTTTGTGTCATAATTGGTAATCTGGAAAATTTACTTGGTGTGCAAGATTTAATATTAGATCCTGCTGTCATGCTGATAATGAATTAACTTCTTGGACTCTATCATATGTTCTCAGCAGGCACGTATGTAATTAAAGTGAGCACACGTTGGGTTTCATATTAACACTCAAATCACCTTCGGCAGAAAGTGTTTGTGCTCTTTTGGGGTTATACATGAACAATGTAGTTATAGTGTCAGATATAATAGTTTTAAAAAAACTTATTTATTCAACAGATTATTAAGTATTTCCATACCAGCTAATTTTTAGATTTAGAGAGCGATTTTATTCTAACAAGAGGGTTGCCAGCAAGCAGGCATTCTGTTTCAGATGTTGTCTTCAAGTCTATGAAAGTTGTCCTGTTGAACATTAAGCATTTGGTGTCATAAACCATTGAGTTAGCTTATGTAAATAGTCATTCCAGAAATCAAAAGTGGCTTTATATTCAGGAAAAACTGATACTTACTTGTTCTAAATTACTTGACTTTACTTGTTCTAAAATGATGCTCTGAAGTATTCTAAAAGGTCTCTTTCTGAGGAATTCTCTTGAAGTACTGTCTTAAGGGTATATTTTCCCTGGGTTTCTTCTTTTAACATTGAACTTTGCTGGTAATGTAAAAAATCTCTCAGTTGATGATAAGCAATTAAATTGAATATAAATATAAAAAGGGAAGGGATTGTTTAACATGATTAAAATAGAATAGTTAAATAATAACCTGCCTTTGGCAGGAAATATAATGCTTTCTTCTCAACCTTAGTACTTATGTGCAGTGATTTCAGTAAACAGTTACTGTGCCAGTCCCTGGGCAGGCAGCACAATCTACACACTGCAGGTTAGTGTGTAGATAAGGAGATTGGCACAGGGAGGTGGGCAGTAAATGCATGTTGGTGTCTGGACGATGCTCCTAGTCCTGTGGTTCAGTTATGGATAGTCCTGCCTGGGGAAAAAAACAGTTATATATCATTGAAAACTCTTCTAAGCATCCTCAATAGACTACTTTGGTCTGTATTTTTGACAGTGCTAATCAGACCTGTAGCCTTCCCACACTGAAGTATGTCAGTACCCAGGTGCTCAGATTGATAGGGAGCAGTTTTACAGAGGGGGAGTTATCACTGAGGAATGAGGAGAAAGATCCTCAGAAGTGACTCCATTTTAGTGGTGGTTAGAACCCAGGTGATGGGTTCTGCCTGTCAGTTTTACAGAAGAATGGGAGAGAATGAGTGGTGTGTGTATAGATAAACGGTTCGCTTTCTAGCAATACCATCTTGGTAACTAATGTCAAGAGATTTTTCATCATTCTTTTAATGTCAAAATAAAGATATTGGAAAGGAAATTATAGTTGAAAGAAATTGCAGCTCACTTGTATTCGATTCTTTTAGCTAGAATGAAGGACTGTTGAAGAAGCTCAAAGTTGATCTGCATTTCTATAGATCAAGAATTTCAGAGCTGGAACATGAGCAAACTAAGCAGCATTTGGCTCAGGCATGCTTGTTCTGTTTGGATACTAATTTTACACTGTCCATTCTCCATTGATTTCATATGGGTGACTCCTGCTGCATAGCAGGAGGTGGACCGAAATGAAACCAGCAGATGACTGGGAAGAATTATGTTTCTGCTAGTCATAACAAACTCCTTGCCTTAAAAAGTAACATCTATCCTTAGCTAGAATTAAAAAAAATCTTTGAGGGTTTTTAGCTCATATGCTATCACAAGGATGAGTTCCTGATAGTCCACAGCCGCACAGAAGTGTTTGCAGCAGCTGCTGCAATTGTAATTGGAGACCTTGCTATAACCAGAGACTTCATTGGTTTTTGATCTTCTGGTGCTATGATCTTGTACCTCTCTGTACTTCATAGAATCATAGAATCATTAGGGTTGGAAAGGACCTTAAGATCATCTAGTTCCAACCCTCCTGACATGGGCAGGGACACCCCACACTAAACCATGCCACCCAAGGCTTCTTCCAACCTGGCCTTGAGCACTGCCAGGGATGGAGCACTCACAACTTCCTTGGGCAACCCATTCCAGTGCCTCACCACCCTAATAGGAAAGAATTTCTTCTTTGTATTCAACCTAAACTTCCCCTATTTAAGTTTGAACCTGTTACCTCTTGTCCTATCACTACAGTCCCTAATGAAGAGTCCCTCCCCAGCATCCCTATAGGCTCCCTGCTTGAGGTGCTAGCGTTAGGATCCTTACTAATCCTGCTAATTAGGGTTAGGATCCTACTAATATATTTCACTAATATAGTGAAATATCTAACAATTTTTGCAACAAACCTGTTGGGGCTTTTCCCTTGTCTCTCTTTCCTTCTTCACCTCCTCATCTTTCTTTTCCTGAGGATGTTCAGAGTGCTAATTAAGGAAGGACTGGCTTAACCTACCCTGCAGGCTGATGTAGTTGCTGTCACTCAGGTGCCCAGTGGCTGAGAGTTGCAGAGCACTGGCTCTTCAGTCCAGAAGTCTGCAGTTAATGGCAAGCTTTAACCAAGTGACAGCCAGGGAGTCTTTCAGTTGGTACTGCTGTGCTCTGCCAATATTTCTTCTTTTCCCTGGTCTCTTTTTTAAAAAATAAACATGTCATTTTACAATCTGCGAAATGTTTTTTGTGTTTCACACTTTTTCATCTCCTAAATCAGTTTTGCTTAGCAGTTTTGCTGCCAGTTGGTGATTTTTATGTCCTACTGTACCATAGAAGCCAACTTGTGAATGAATTTGGTTAGTTTGGGTTCCATCTTCATAGAGGAAGAGAAACTGAATTACATCTGAATGCAAGCTTTTTTTCTGTTCCTTTTTTTTTTCTCTTTTTTTTTATAAGCCTCCCCTTGTGATAGCGGGGGTTGAATAGCTTGTGTATGAGTGAGCAGGTAGCAGGAAAAAAAACTATTACATTGAAAGTCAGTGCTACTGAATTGCATCTAGACCTTCAAAGCATTTTCTAGCACTTGCTTTATGTAATTAAAATGCATAACTACTTGGACGTGTGCCCTCTCTCATAGTACACTGCACCACTAAGTTACTCCTAGAGATCCACGCTAATACATTATACTCACATCTGCTGAACTCCCCACATTCTGTGGGGTGGGATAAGCTGTGCACAAGCAGAGCCTCTCTGAAGCCAAGGTCCTGCTAAAACCTTGCCAGCACAGAGGCGGCAGGATCAGCCCCAGCTGCAGTAAATGGCAAGTGCCTGGTGCCAAATTTAGTGCCTCTGACTGCTGCCATGGAGAGTTGCAGGATGGGAGGACAGACTCTGAGGAGCAGAGCTAAAATAATGTTAGAAATGATATCCAGTATTGGGTTTGTCTGTAGAAGGGCAGCATTGATTTTTTTTATTTTTTTTTAAATTTAAACATTGCACATATATTCATCTTTTGCAGTACGGAGCAGACTCTTCTGCATGTTACTGTTTAAGCAGCTCCTTAACATCCAAGGGCATCACAGCCTTGTTAAAATCTGAGAGAAATTCATAACTCTGGTTTAGAAATTATGGTATTATTGCAAGACTGTATTTCACATACAAATTCTCCCCAGCTGCTTTTAACAGCAGCCAGTAACTTATTTAGTCAGTAAAATGACATTTTCTTCACATTGGTCTTTTTTAACAGCAAATCTGAAATGTCTAGTCAAATACAGAAAAATCAATTTATTTTGCTTTTGCTGAACATTTTCTGTTGCCAGCAATTTGATTTTCCTTTGTTTTCCTCTAGTGGTATGTTAATGGGATCTTTCTATATTGTGATGGAGTAATAGAGTGAAAGTCCTTTATTTTAGCAACAACACTATGCTGGTTTTTTTCTATTCTTTGTCCGTAGATGCAAGTGTGAATATAGATCTTTGTGAACACCCATCCAAATATTTTTCATGAAAACATTTGAAAAATCAAGCTCTATTAATGAGTAGTAATTTGTTGTTTGCTTGTAAAAACACTGTACTTGGTACTGTTTTCCTTATTGGTTCAAAGGGATGAATGTCAAAAGGCCAGAATCTCTACCCAGCTGCTAAGGCTGTACTCCACTGGTTATTATTAGTGGTGTACCTAAGTAAGTAATATTCAGGTGTGAAAGGGGGAGTTAAAATTATGTCTTCAGTTCCTCATGCATATCTAGTTATATATGTTTATGAGTGAAAGAGGTTTGAGTATTTAAAATCTCTCATGTTTTAGAAATGGCTTGGGAAATGACTGACGCGTTCAGGCACATGTGTTTGCTGCAGTGTAGCTTGCAGCACTGGAGCCAGCGTGTCTGAGGCAAGGTTTGGATTTAGGTACAGTAGATGGGGCTGGGAAGTGGAGAAGGCGTTTAGCAGCTGTCTTGTAAATGGATGTTTCACTCACACAGCACCAATCTCAGTGAAGCATGGAATTCAAGATATGATTTTCAAAGCACACTAATTGGATTAAGGGGATTGTATTAAAGATATGTTGGCTATGAAATGTTTAGTGGATTAGTGGCTGATTTTGGTTTGGTTTTTTCTTTTTTTTTTCCTTCTTAAACCATCTTTACTAATCCCTCTTGATCAGAAGCAGCTTCTGGAAAGTATTCCAGTCAGGAATGGGAGTCTAGCCTAACTTTCCCATCTCTAGGAAAAAAAACATAAGTTGTAATGCACAGTGAACAGATCAAAATTCTCCATTTTAATTAGACTGGAGTTCTTCTTGTCACTAGTGCTTGTTCATTCAAAATATGTTCAGATTTATTTCCTGAAGATTTTCCATGTTAATGAACAATTTTGAAGTATAAGGGTGTGGCCTGTGCAAGAATTAAATCCATCTATTTTTCCTGTATTTTGACCTATCCATATATGTTAAAATCTAATGAAAGTAGTGCAGTGTTATTTCTTATTCAAATGTTATTGCAACTTAGCATGCTATGCAACTAATCTTTTGATGTCTGCCAAAGGAACCAGTGTTAATTGCTTACAGTAGAATTTGTTTGCTATTGGAAATGTCACAATATAATTATGCTGCATTCAAATTTCTGGCAAGTAATATACTAAGAGAAGATTGGTCCTCTTTTTCTTGTCTGTTGGGTAAAATTATTCATGTTTATCCTTTAAGTGGTATACATGCTAGCAAGCTTTCTTGAAGTACAAGAGCCGATCAATGATAAAAATAATTCATGTGTTACTGTTCACATGGACAGATGAGAAGTGCTTTACACAGGAAGTGTGAGGTAGACAAGGTAAGGTTGTAAACGTCTTTAGAAATTTCAATTACACAGAATTATTTAATGCACATAATACAGAGAAAAGTAAAATTATCATATTGATTAATGCCAATATTGAGGGAAGGCACAGATCTTGGAAAAGCATTTAGTGCTTCAACTTCAGTCTAATGGATCCCACTTACGCTCATCAAAAGGACTTTGTCAGCTGAGGAGCCTTTTAAGCAGTGGGTGACAAGCTGGAGAACTGTAAGCAAGGAGGCTGAAATGCCCTGGTCTTGCTGGGGGTACCAGCTCAGCTGAGCCTTATGATCTGCAGGGCTGGAGGTGAATTTGCTAACACTGGAGCTGATGTCTCTGCCCAGATAAGGCTGGTTTTGCTGACCAGAGGTAACAAGAAATCACAAGTGTTCCCAGGGAATGCCTGCAGAAATGGAGTGGCCAAGCTCCTGCAGCTGTCTTTCTTGGGAGAAAATTTACTTTCAGTCATTTGGGAAAACTATTGCTTATCTGTATGCTTTGGCAGGGTATTTGACAGTAGTTATGTATCAGCACACATGCTGAGAAAGTACTCTGAGTGCAGAAACTGTATTTCTTTCTGCTAATTTATTTAGGTGCATTGTTTCAGTTGAAATATTACAGTTTCAATTATTTCATAGCTAACTTACCAGTGTATACAATGTGTATGTATATGTATTTATGGTACATACACATACATGAATATTTTCTCTCACATTTTTTATTGCCACACTGTTAGGTTCTTTAAAGCGCTCAGCTATGACCCAGCCCTGCAGCTTTTATAAAGCTTGACTCAAAGGAGTGCAAAGGAAGCAAAGCCTGGCAGCTTTGGAGTGAAACTGCCCAGACGTGTTATTTATCTTTTCTCTCTCTTCTGTCTATTGTGAAATTCCTATTAATTTCACTTGCAGTGCAACCAGTGTTAGCTGAAACGTAGGGCTGAACTTTCACATTTTACAACACATGGGCACAAGGCACAGGCATGTGGGTTTATTTTTGCTTTTACTAGTGTCAGTCTTTACTCTCAGTACCTAACTAGACTTTTTCAAACTAGCTATGTAAAATACCTATAAAAGTACTGACTTTTTTGGTCTGTTTCCAACATTATGTTCATAATGATCTTGGGCACAGAATAAAGGCAGACTGTCCTTCCAATACTGCATTCAAAAAATAGGAGACAGATGTAATGGGAATCTCAAAGGAAGAATTAATTTCAAGTTAGAAGACAAGATCCTCGTATGGTGTAAATTAACTTGGTCCTGGCCTTACCCCAGCTGATTATAATGATTAACTGTTCATTTCTTAAGTATATCTGGGGAAAAGATACTTTACATAGGACTTGAAAGATGACAGCACAGTAAAATGGAATAGGAAGACATTGATCAGGCAGGGAACAAACGTGCTTTTATCTACCTATTCATTCCCTAATAGCCTCAGTAGTACATAAATATCTCCTGGGAGGTTATGTGAAGTAGAAACTTATTTTGTTATTGCTTTTATTTTCACTACTTACTGGTTTTTTGTGCTGAGTATGATGGGAATAAATGCAGTAAAGGTTATGGATGGGCCAGTCTCCAGGCACACAGCAGAACACAGAAACGGGCACCAGATCAGCAAATGCTGTTTCAAATGCTGATTTGAGGCATGAGCCTTGATACAGTGCTAATGCTGTTCTGCTTGGGATTTGTAACATTGATATTGTTACTTTCTTGTTTCATGTTTCCTTGTTGCTCTGCAGTAACTGGTTGGCTTTCAAGCTTCTGCTCTTTGAAGGATCAGACTTGCTGATGATTTGAGGCAGAAGAGGAAGTCTAAACTGAAATAAGGACATTTTCTGCGTTTTCTTTTTTTCCTGCATAAGAAATCTGAAGGCTTCTTTAGTGGGAAGGGAGTAAACTGCTTCAGCATAGAGAAGAGCTGACTCCAAAGCTAGAGTTGGTTTTGGCATGAACAGCAGTAAGCCCGTCATTGGTGTCCAAGTTGGGATGTAATCCATCTCCAGCGAGAGGGCAGGTATCCTCTGGTGTGTCAGGCCACCTAAATCAGTAATTGATTGTCTAATTTAGGTGACACCAGAGCAAACTGCAGAACCTGGGAGCACCTCTGGGTTGCCATCAGCCATGTCCTAAGGCAACAGCTGTACTCTACTAGGAGGAGACTGATGTACCTGTGGTGCTCTACTATTGCCCGAAACAGTCTAACAGCAGAAAGAAGCCTTGTAAAGGAGCACTGTCACCACTGGCCAATTCTGCCTTTCTTACCATCACTTGAACAGCCTCTGGAGTGTTTTTCCGTCTCCACAGACTGTTTGGAAAGGCTTTTGTGTTAAACTAGGCACTTAAATTGTGTTGCTGCACTTGGGCAGTGTGAATCTCCCCATTGTGCTGACCAAATGGGCAGGAGACTGCAGGCAGCTCAGTTACCAATGAGCAGCCCTTATAGAGGCTCTCCAGGAAGGATGTGCTGGTGGCCGATGGCCCACCAGCTAACCAAGCTGCCCAGAGGAACTGAGTACCCCCTGGTGCTGCAGTGCTGGTTTTGTAGAAGCCAGGATGCTGTTGGTGTGGCTGTAGCTGTGTCCAGAAAATGAAAATAGTGGATGAGGCTTTATAAATGCTTCAGTTTGGGCTTGTGTCATCAATTTTCTTGGGAGTGGTGGGATGATTTATCTCATCTGACAAATTCCAGTTCTCATCAGTTCTGGAGTGTTGAAAGGAGCATCCTTAGCAACAGTCAGTGGTGGGTAAGATATCGAAACGTATCTCAACCCTTTAGCTCCTTTTTTTTCTTTCTGTAATGTCTCCCCTGGTAATGAGCACAAGGTTTCACTTTCACTCTTCTGGGTGGGACTCAGTTCATGGGCCACAAGACCTGAATGGAGTGCCTTGACCTTCAGTGAGCTCCTGCGGAGAAGAAGGTGGCTCCACACATGAGAAAACCTTCATACCTTATGCATTAACGATGGAAGACTGAAGTGCTCATTTTTCTTTTGTCTTGAGTGATTGTCATAGAACTGGCGCATTCACAAATCATTCCTGGTTTCTGTGATTAGCTGGTTGGTTTTGACTGTGAGCTGAGGGACCCACTCTGAACAGGCTGCTGCTTAGTCCTTGAGCCAGGCTGGAAAAGTCTGTTATTAAAGCATTTTTTCATAGCTGTAATGGTACAGGTACCTGTAAATAGTGGGGTTTCTCTTTTTTTGTAGTTTTCAGGAGTGTTGCCTCTCAGATGTTCAAACTAAGGTGCAAGGTGCACAAGGAACAAATAGTCTTTGCAAAGAATACTTGTGTCTGTTGTTGGATCTGCTGTGTATTAGTTCTCTAAAGTCCAGTTAACGTCACTGAATATCGTAAAAATAATCCACTGCTCATTCAAAAGGCATTTTGTATTCACCTTGGTAACACTGATCCTGATGTGCTAATTAGCTGTTAATTGATATGATAAATATTATTATTAAGAAATTCATTCTAATTCAACATTAATTTGCTGTTACTTTTGAGTGTTATTTATTTATTCATGAGAGTCAGTGGGAAAAGGGAGAAAATGCTTGGCTAACGCACTCCAGCAAAACTGCAAATAATTGAGATTTGTCTCCCAGGGATGCTACGATTTTCATAATTAGAACAGTCAGAAAAGCAAGCTTGTTACTGAGATCATTGGTCTGCCTTACATAAGTATTGCACTAAATTAAGTTTAGTGTGTGCTGTAAGTGCAGTATAGTGGGATCTGATAATTAGTTGGTCATTTGCAAATCATGAAAATGGTTTCAGTGACTACTGGAGACTGCGAGACAGAGCAGAGATTTTGGTTGAAATATGGCAGGCTGCTTCAAACCAAATGCTCCCTGCTTTTGTTTGCGATTTAGTGAATGTAACTGCTGCCACAGCACATGCACAAGTATGCATATGCATAACCTGAGGTTCTGTGCTTAGATTGATTTTGAACAGTCTTGTGTTATTCCAACTATTTTCACAGATTTTGTGATTCAGAAGATTTCTGTCTTTGTTCTCAAGGTTCTTATTTCTTCATTTTAAATCATGTGAAAAACGTCCACGCAATTCTCTGGTGCTGGGTGTCTTTCTGGATTTGCTTAATGGATGATACCTGCTCCAGTAGGGTCTTTGTGTGAGTCTTGGAAGTGATGCATGCAGCACAAATGTTAAATACCTGTAACAGAAGGATGACAAAGCTAGGATGGAAATGTTTTCTTTCAGATTCCAAAACAGAATTTTTAATTTTTTTGTCTTTTTTTCTCCTTGGGAAAAATTAGAAACAATTCATCTTCTTATGATGCAGAGGTGAATATGGAGCAGTTCTTCATGTGCCCTCTATCTTCATACCTTCTTTTATTCATGCACTTCAATTTTTCTGTTCTTAGACAAGGGAGACATCTCAGCAGAACTTGCCTAGATCTGTAATGACAGAGAATTTCCCTTTTTATTGAAGTTCTGCAGGAATGTGGAGCTGCTTATCAGTTCACAAACTCACTGTAGAGAAACTTCCAGTGATTTCCTGAAGAGAATTGCCCAGCTGTAAGGCAGTGGCTCTTCTCAGACTGCGCAAAGTTTGTTGTCACCCTCTGAAATGATTAAAGCAGACTCAAACTGCCCACATCAGCAGCTCCTTTGTTCCAAGTGAGGGCTTCTGCTCAGCATGGAAAGAACATTACAGAAATCTGTCTCTCTAATGTTAAATGGACTCACCATCGAGAGCTTGTAAATTACATCTCACTGCTTGCCGCCTACCTTACATTGATTTTTTTGCTTATGGGTTACTTGATCATAGGAACTTACAGAGGATCATAAATTGCTTCTGTAATTCATGGTAGAGTCTGAGAATGAAAAATTCTAGAGCAGGATTGTCAAGATAAAACATTACTGCAAATAAATTGAATATCCACTTTTCAATAGCAATGTGATTCCTGAAATTTTGTCCAAAGTGCTCAATGCGAACTTCCAAAGTGTGGGTAACAGCAGGTTTAAGGAAATCCACCAAACAGAACTAGCAACATTTCATTCTATAAACCATAAATATCCCTCTCAAATCCCTGTTGTGGGCAGTTGCACAGATCTTCTCATCTGATTTCATCTGTTCTCCTTTGCTGAGCAAGTTAAAACCCATGGAAAGAAGCCTATATGTGGCCATGCGTTAACTTCATCAGGAGCTTGGTTTGTTTTGCTAGATGTGAAACTCAGCCCCTCTTTGACCTGGGTGTGCCCAATTCAGCTGATACACAGAGGTGCTAATTGAGATACTGAACAATCAGATCATGCCGCTTCCTAGAGGCACAGGAAAGCAGGCAGTGGCCTGGCAGTGAGCAGGACATGTCTGATACAGAGCTCTGTGTGGCTGGTTAGTTTTCAGTATAACTATTCACCAAAATTGAAGATGCTGCTCAGGCTGCTTTTGGTGAATAACCTTTTTTGCCAGAGGGGTCTTCTACTCTGGGAAAAGACCTGTGGGCATTTTACATATAATTAGTAATAATAATTGAAAAAAAATTCAGTGCTCACCTTAGAATCTTTCACTAAAGATGTCCACAAGGGCCACCATTGAAACAAATGAATCATTTCCTAGACTGAAGGTGAAAATTGGTCTCCCAAAGTTGGGATTAATGTTGCTAAAGGTAGTATTCTAGGTTCTGGAGTAGGCATAATTGCTTTTTCATCTAAGTATGATTAGCACAAGCTGTGCTTCAGGAGTTACCTTGCCCATGCAAGTTGTCTTCACTGGAGAGTGCTGCAGCAAGACAGAACATCCCCTCTTGAGTCTGATGGCGAATAAGTTTCTTGCTGTAATGGATCCAGCAAGAGTTCTGGATATGTCCATATAAATGTTTCTATTATGAAGCCCTCAGACAAAGACTTTCTATCAGGTCCTGATGGCTCACTGCTAAATTGCTCAGTGTAGTTTTTTATTGTTCTTACTTAAGTCCAACTACCTCCATTACTAGGTCATTTACAAAAAAAGTGGGTTTTCTAAATGAAGGAATGCATTGATTTTTTTAGTCTTGTCATCATTTGAACAGGGCAGAACTAGTTTTGCCTTGTTCAGCCAAAATGGAAAACGTTTTCAGAGGAAAGCCAAGCCTAGAAATTTTCACCCTGCTGTGATATTATGAGTTGTGAGCAATTGAAAAGGAGGAGCTTATAGTGGAAATGTAAGTTCAGCAACTACCACTCAGCTGTCTGTTGCAGAAGTGGTCCTGCTGAAGGGAATGGGACTGCTCCTGTGAGTTTAAGTAGGGACTGTGGATCTCTGCCTCTTTGGAGTGATTATGGCTGGTACTCCTGCTATAATGACACGGTTTCTGATTGCATTTATGGATGTAATAGCAGTAAATAGTGTGCTGAACAACACAGCAATAACCCTTCTGATGTCCTCTATCCATTGATTCATGCTATTAAGGCAGAGTACACACACGCAGCTGTGTTCGGATGAAGTCAGCAGCATCCAAGTATCTCTGTGCAGACCTGTTCTCTTGAACAGCCAGGACAAAACCAACCTGAAAATAGAAGCTGATGGATGGAGTAACAAAAAATAATACAGCTCACAAAAGTCAATAGGAATTGCTTCATGCTGCTAGAGAAGTCTGATGATCTCATTAATTAGCAATATAAGATTAACAGGTTTGCTGGATGATTGAGCATAATGTGGCACTGCAGCAAATACAAAAATGATTGCACTGTGTTTATTATCCTGGCATTTAGTAATACTGCAATAGTTGAAGATTAAAGTCTTAATTATATTGATTTCTCCTGGCTCTAGAAAGTGAAAGCTGAAACTGCACTGGATTCTGTACTGTTACCTGCAAAATCAGGTCCAGGTTTTCCTGCTAACACACATTGGTGTCAGTCCTGTCCTGCTTTGAGCAGGAATCCCAAAGGGCAACTTCTGCTTTTCTCATTAAGTTTGTGAAAGGCATTTGGTCACAAAGCAAAATGGCACATTTTGTTGTCAGTGTAGAATAGCAAAATAAATACACTTTCATACAAGGGCTAGAAAAAGTTTGTTATGAGCTGGGTGAGCACTGCCACTTCTGTTGAGGGTCCTATGTGACAGTTTCTCTGAAGCAGAGCAGCATGAAAAGCCACTCTTACATCCACTGTCTCCACCTGGTAATGAAACAGCAACTTTGAGGAAGTTTAAGACAAGTCCTGCTGCTTCCAGGCAAGAGCTACTGTTTCATCTGTGACAGATGGCTGTAAAGAGGACACTCCATTCACTTTCCCCACTCACTGTCATGTGCAAAGCTATTTCTGAGGCTGGAGATATGCTCCCAAGATGTAACTGTAATGTAATATTCTTAATGGGTTTTGTTTTCCCTTATATTAACAATGGGCTTTTTACTAAGTTTTATAAAATACCAATCTGCCCAAGTTATCGTAGATAAAGAGAATTCCCTAAACATGTAGGAAAGTTCACTCAACAGGCAATGCTCACACTTGGGGAAGCTTTTTAGGGGAGATGGGGTACAGCTCCCATCCCACTGAGGCTGCCCTCAGCTGCAGAAGAAGATGGGAATTCTCCTTTATTGGCTTGGCTTATCTTCGTTGGGACAGCAGACAGTGATATGCATGGAGGGGTTCAAAGTATTCATGAAGGCTGAGTGTGAGGAGCACCCACAGGGGAAAGGAGCTGCCCATGACTCCTCTGTACCTGGTGGGTGAGAAGAAGAGTGAACAGAGGTAAAAATAATGTCAAGGGATCTTTGGGACCAGAAAGAGAAGGGTAATTCTGGCAACAGCTTTTTGCTGAACTGAAGTGACTGAGGGTGGAGACCACTTGAATTAGCCCCCTAAGGAAGTTTTAGTGCATGTGGCAAATGGCAGTGTAGTGGTGGCACTTATATAGCTATCAAATGCAAGTACTTCCTTAAAATCGTTTTAGATTTGTGTCATTGTTGTGACATCATCTCATTCATCTCCTGTGTCCTCTGTCCCAACATCCAGAAGGGGATGTGCTCCTGCATGAGAGGCAGGTCATTAATATGCAGGCTTTAACATGATGTGCAAGCCTTTGGTACGCACAAGTATTACAGAAATGCGGTGGCTAGAGCTGTTCAGATTTTGACATGATTCATACAGCTCTCAAGTCCTACTGTATTTTTTCACAAGCAGATACTCAATAGAATGTTTCCTGCCAATTTAATCTTGTTTGCAAAGCAGACTGGTTCTTTATCAGTGAAGTAGGCTGCAAGAGAGAAGGTCCTAATAAGCCACAGCTAAAACCAGGAAGGTAACCATATAGAGCAGAAGTAGCAGATATTCTGACAGATGGAAAAATACATTCTCACCTTTGTGAAATTCCAAGCAGCCAAGAATAGGATTAGAATAAAAAACCCATGGTAGTGTGCAGGTGGAAAATGGAACTATAAAATAAGAAGGAAGGAGTGAGTACATGGAAAAAGATGTTCAAGTAGGAAAATAGCAGAGAGGAAAATAAGTCACTACAGGAATTTATTAGAGAAACCTGATGAAGTGAGATTGCATTTCAGGTGCAAATTCGGGAGGATTTTGCTCTTAGTAATTGCTAGGTAAATGATAGTGTGGGTATTGAAAGCAAGTTAGTTTAAAATGAAAGACCCACAATGTGGCTATTTTAAATTGCCCTCACCTTTTACATACTGCTGCAGAAAGCCACTAATTTCAGAAGAGAGTTATCCAAAAATATAATGAAAACCACAAAAAATGTTTGAGTCCATTGATGGGACATCATCAGCTTGAAATCAAAGCAGTTTAGAAGAAAAATGGGTTGGGTTAGCAATTGCAATTGCCTTTCATTCCCCTGTCAGTTCTCTTTGCAAGCATGTTTTCTTTCTTTCACAGTCCCTTTCTGCCCCTGTCGCTGTGTAGAAGCCCAAAGCACACGCATTGGGAAACTCATCAGCTGTGCCGGAGAAATGGCACAACTGAGCATAAAGAAATGACCATAATAAACTAGAAATTATAGAAGAAATGAAATTTAAGCTTTCTTCTAATCTTCTAATGGTGTTCATTAGAGTCTTATTGAATTAGTGATGTGTTGGGTTTTTTTTTTCTTTTTCCTACAGAAATACCATTTAAGTTGTTTGTGCTTCTTTTAAAGTTGAGTGACTCATGGGGCTCGAAATGTCAGAATAGAATAGGATAGGATAGGACAGGACAGGATAGGATAGGATAGGATAGAGTATGATAGGGTTGGAAAGGACTAGTTCCAACTCCCCTGCCATAAGCAGGGACACCTCACACTAAACCATGCCACCCAAGGCTTCGTCCAACCTGGCC
>JBCJKH010058055.1:53308-70393 GCA_039877255.1 Loriculus beryllinus
GCAGCCTTCTCTTCTCCAGGCTAAACAGTCCCAACTTTCTCAGCCTGTCTTCATATGGGAGATGCTCCAGTCCCCTGTCTGTGTCCAGTATGACTCTGTGTTCAGTGTCTGTGTGATACATACTTTTCCTGGGATAGGCACATAGCTGCCTTTTAGCCCCTTACATAGTCCAGCATAGTCTGCTCCAGAGAAAGGAGATGTTTTGGAAGGCACAGGGGGCTTTGTGGCTGTACTCACGCTGTCTGATAACCTGATAACAGATACAGCCTCAAGTTTGTCCTGCAACTCTGCAGGAGGAGTCTTCAGACCATGGGTATGTGGAGGTAGGAGGAGAAGGGGAGCATCCCAAAAAGCGCTACTGCAGATACTGGGCATGACTTACCCAGATAAAATCCTCAGTGTTTTTAGGAAGAAACGGGATCCATGACAAGTTGAAAAGAGGATGGTTGAATTAGGAACTCCTCAGCATTTCACACTTTCAGACCTGAGGGTTTCGATAGCTGTTAGAAGATCCACCTCCCAAGTTTGCTGAGGTTTGTTTTTTTTTCCTGGAGCCCCCTTCAAGTCAGTTAGGAAATTCTAACCTCTAATAGTCTAAATATCTGCTCTGGACACTTGGAATCTGCCGAATGACATCAGTTTATTTTAACTCACTTGGACATTTAATTGGCTCATCTGTGTTTTGTTTGGAAGGTAGGAAAAAACAGCTTTTCTGATGATGAGGAAAATATAAGGGGATGAGTAGTTCCTGTAAAAGAATGTCAAACCCAATTCTGTTGTTTTTCTGGGAGAGCAAAGGAGATGCTTTGCTCTTTCAGAGCAAGCAGGCTCAAGTCCTGATGCACCTGGCTCGGCAGTTTTGCTAAGCTAGTTATTTGTTGAGAACATAGGTGTGCATTGAGCTGGCAGTATCCTATGTGGCCAAAGCGTTGTGTATGGTTGAAGGCAGTCATGGTAATGTTCTCACACATGGTTTAGCTGCTGCTTCTACCTGGTTCTGCTCGTGCGCAGCCATTTCCAAACCTGTACTTGTAATGGGAAATGAACATTTCAGTGCTACTCATATTCACATGCATTTCCAATAATTAAATATGTATTTTCAGTATAACCACTAGTTCAGACTTTCTGAGGTTGTAAAATGGATTTAACTTTTAGAGGAAATAAGCCGAGAAGGGACTAAGTAACTTTGAGGCAATGATACTGCCTTTCATTTAAAGAAGAGAAGGAGTTTAAATAAGCAAAAGGAAAATTGGGGCAGGAGGGTGCTTTTGAGCTTTGAGACACTTTTCCTTCTTTGTCCTATGTATATTCAAATTTTCAGGTTCTTCCTAAATCATTGTTATTGAGAAAGGTCCTTACAAGTTCAGAGCACTCAAGAGGTTAACTTTCAGAATGAATATCAGGTTTTGGGTAGCATTGTGTTTTTCTTACATGGTCTTCAGGGTCCTTGCCTTACCCTTGCACTGCAGTGTTTGCTTCAGAAGATGAAGACCAGAAACTCATTGGTTAAAGTAAGAATGAGCTTAAATTCAAAATAGGATTGTAAGAGCCCTTCTCCTACATGAAAAAGTTAAGGTATGTGGGTTGCCATTTAAATGTTCCCGGATACATCCGCTGTTACAAATACATTCTATCAGTTGAGATAATCCTCAGCTGTGGTTAAGTGGCAGTTTCACCAGCTTCCCAGCAGAGCTGTGCTGGTCACAGGAGTGAGCATCTCTTGATAAGTAGGGAGTTTCATTTCTGGGGGAGCAAGGGGGATGTTGGCCTTGGCATTGTTTGAAAACTTGGAACAGTACTCATAAACCTTGAGGTGATTCCTTTGAAGATTCACATGTGTGTACCCAGGTAGAGCTTTGTCTGACTCATAAACGTTTGGGTCCTTATTCATGTTCATGCAGCCTTGTCCAGGTTGACATGCAGGCATGGCTGCTGCCCAGAGTGATGACCCTGTACAAAGGGGTACAGTTTTGATGGGCATGCCAGCTGGCATCTCTCAGGAGTTATCCCTTCTCTGTAGAAACTGCTTTTGAAGAAAGAGCTGAGGTGAAATGTGTACTGCTCTCTACACCCATGCCCTGTGGATACACTCAGAGATGTCATGTGTTTTGTTTTTGAACAGGAAAAGCCAACAACAATGTACAGTGGGATGAGGACTCCGTAGAATACATGCCAGCCAACCCAGTCAGGATCGCATTTGTCTTGGTTGTTCATGGCAGAGCTTCTCGGCAGCTCCAACGCATGTTTAAGGCTATTTACCATAAAGACCATTTTTATTACATTCATGTTGACAAGGTAATATATCACTGGTTATAAATTGCCTGTCTTGCCATCTGTCAGTCTGCTCATTTTTTGTCATCTTCATCTTCTCTTTACCTCTGCTGCATAAAGTGCATGTCACTTTTTGTCTCTCCATCTGTTATATGGTTGGAGCCTCTTCTTTCTGTTTGGTTTTTTTTCTGTTTTTCTTTCTTGTTATCTTCTCTATGTAAGAGCTCTCGTTTCTCCTCATATCTGTGAGTATCTATCCACGTCTGTTGTACATTCAGTTAACAGTAATTGATAAGCTGGTGCAGACTGACAGTGGTAGCCCACTGAATGGAGAGCTGACCTGAGGTGCCTAGCTCAAGTTACTTTAGTTCACAATGTAAAAGGGAGGTAGTAATAGTCACCTCCTTAACGAAAGCCCTTCGGAATCTCCTGGTAACAAATGATAAATAAGAGCTAGTTGCACTGATTTGTGAATACCATAGTTGTAATAAAAAGAATTTAACAGGGGTCTCTGTGCATTTTCAAATAGCATTTAGCAAAGGTAAGTGAGGGCAAAGCAATGGCAGCGAGTCAAGAGCTGGTTGTTACTGAATACAAAGAAGAACACTTTTGGACAGAGTAACTTGAATCTATTACTTTCTTCCCCTGTAAAGCGATCCAATTACTTGCACCGACAAGTGCTCCAGTTCGCCAACCAGTACCCAAATGTGAGAGTCACTTCCTGGAGAATGGCAACTATCTGGGGAGGAGCAAGTCTTCTGACCACCTACCTGCAGGCCATGAGGGACTTAATGGAGATGAATGACTGGCCATGGGATTTCTTCATTAACCTCAGTGCTGCTGACTACCCAATCAGGTACAATGAGTATTTTAAGAATGTACATGTTTGTTCCTAAAGGAAATATGTACTGAAGGACATGAGATGACATGTCCAGGCTGTCCTGCAAGAAGCAGAGGTCAGAGGGGCAGTTTCTTCTGTCATACAGCAGAAGACTCCTCTTGGTGATGCTGGTGTCTGACAGCCGCATCTTAGCCAAGGAGACAGTCACCTCTGTGTGCCTGCCGCTTACATAGGAGGGGCTGCAGCAGGCTAGCAGTGCTGGCTCTTCACTTTTACTGAGTAAGGACTGCTCTATTTAGTTGTTGTTCCCAGCAAGGGGTACCTGTAAGAGAGGATAAGTAGCAGGAAGTACCCGAGGTGTGGAGGGATTCATACCTTCCAGGGCTGATCAACAGTTTGGTTTGATGTATCAGAAAGTGTTGAAAGTATGAATATCGATTCAGTGAAGATAATGTATCCTTTGTTTAGTATTTTTTCTGCAGAAGATAACAATAGTAGAAGTGACAAACAAGTTGCTAGGAGTCGATTATATCTTCAGCACCAACCATTGCCTGAGTATTCAGGTAACATCAGGCAAATAACTCCACATACC
Source organism: Loriculus beryllinus (assembly GCA_039877255.1). NCBI lineage: Eukaryota > Metazoa > Chordata > Aves > Psittaciformes > Psittacidae > Loriculus > Loriculus beryllinus. Next base: position 57,013 of record JBCJKH010058055.1, read on the forward strand.
ACCACATGACAAGGCTCATGATTTTAAGTGAAATCATATTCTTTCTGGGTTTACATCACCCAGATCCCTCAGCTGCATTCTGTAAGTTTTGCTGCATTGTGCAGAAGTAGATAGTCCATAAAAAAACCAAACAACCAGCCTTCCAAAACTGTTGGATTTTAGGCTATCAGAATTACCAAGAAGAGAGAAAGGGGAAGTTCTCCTTGTGAGTTCTCTTTCCCTGTATGTTGAAATGAATAGATGAAAGGGGAAGTAACTTGGGCAATTTTTTGATGAGTGATGACATAACATGCTTGTAATGCTCTCAGAAAAGAAATACATTAGATGCTTTCACTGATTAGGTTTCTGCAAAGTCTTTCTCAAAGTATGGATCCCTTCCTGAGGCTGCTACTCAGACAGAAACCCCCACTAAAGTGAAAAATGGAAAAAACCATGAGTGTATGCCTTATGAAAGATTTTGTGAGGATTGACAAAAAGGCTTTATTGCTGCTGCCCATTTCTAAGCATTGTCAGTGACACACAACACATTTTGGGAATTAAAATTAGGGAAGAGCAGAAGTCACAGAGACTGCATTGATACTGGAGCATGGGGATTTGAATTAAGAAATCACGGTATTTCTTATTGCATCCAATTAAAAAACTTATGGTGTCCAACAGGAAGAGACCTAACAATTTTGACATATTATCCTTGCTTGTAAGGGGGAGGATGTAGTTCTCTGTGTATCTCTTGAGTTTTGGGAAAAGCTAGCTTGTTATTCCTTATCATTCACCTTCCAGTGGGGTACGCTGCACCAATGATAAAAAGTAGACTGAGGCAAAATCATAAAGGAAGAGGTAGGTGATGGCACTTTGAATCAAGTCAGATAAATTGTAGGAGAATAATTGCTGAAGGTGTAGTATTATAGCCTAGTTCCTGCACATGTATCCAGTTATCTTTCTGTGGTGTTGAGTCCACCCTAAACATTGTGTAATGCTGAGGCCATGACCTGTGGTAGTCTCAATTGCTCTTAGTTCCCTATGGAACCAGTTAAACCACAAGGCCAAATGGGAACATTCACTTACAGACATGGCCATAAACAATCACGGGGTTTGTTGAGTAGACTATAGCCAGTTTGGTGTTAATGGTGTCTTTGTAATAATGCTGTGGTATCTTACAGTCATTCAAACTCTGAACAAGTGCCATTCAGCTGGAAAAATTCCAGGCGTGTGTTTCTTCACTGGGGGAAATTCTTGAAGGTCATGCTTCTCCATTGCAGGAGGGCGATGGTGGGCACTCGGCAGCAGAGCAGGCATCTGAAGTACTCACTTCCCTTTCTGTCAGAGTATTCTGTTACCAGAACTGACAGACATGTGCTTCCTCCACACTACAGATTTCAACAAAATGTAAAAGCCCTGTTTCAGTGCTATAACTTTAATGATGGTGACTTGTGGGTACTGTAAAATTTTTTTTGAATACAGAATATTGCAGCTATAAACCTGAAAAATGTTATCTCATCAAATATATGTATATATGAGTCCATCTCATTTTCATAGTGGAGATGCTATAAATTAACATTGTTCATAATATTTAGGAAGGTGTTACCTCTCTGCATACCCCATAGACAGCTGATTGTTTTCCTGGGAAATGCTAAATAGGGTGTCTGAAGTTTTTTTCCTTCTTTCAGACATCATGCCATGATTTGTCAGATAATGGGCTACGGGCGGATTACACTTCTCTCACTGGTTAGTCATATTGCAGTGTTTTTGCTAGGTTTCCCTGCATAAGAACATATGAATTTTGTGGATTAATAGTTTTTATCCAGAGCTGCTTCACATTAAGCTTTTGCTTCCCATCTGCCATCCCATCTGTAATGCTGAAACCTTTACTACTTCTCTTCTGATAATAAAAGCTAACGCAGCCTTGTAAGTCAGAAAAACACATTCAGTATGTGGGGTTAATATTATATGATGAAGCCTAAATCTGTCTGGGGAGCAGTCTGGTATGTTCATAGACCACATTACAATTGCAAGGAGCCCCTCATCGTTCAGATGATAAGTTCAGAAGCAGATGTTAAGGGCCACACTATACAGAGGCTGGGGGGTAAAATATTAGAACCGTTCATTTTGAGAGGGAAACAAATAGGCAAGTTTGGAAAATTCAGATACCCCTATTACTCTTCCCAGTGCCATAATGTTTACTTTGTGGAGTCTTTAGGTCCAGCACCTAGCACAAAGGAGGTCCTATTCCATGTGCTTTTAGTTGTTACTGCAGTAGAAATTGCTAGCAAGCAGAGTCTGGACATAAAGGCACCTCCAACAAAAATATTGTGTTTCCCTTTAATCATGAGGCAAGATGCTGTTTATTGGCCGGAGTGAAATGATGTGGTGCATTATCCAAACTTGACTTCATGTAGCTCTGTTAAATATTCTCAGCAGGATATCAGAAATGAAATGCCTAAAGACAAACCTCTACAAGCAACTTTGATGTGGGAGGTTGTGTGATTGCCCCTTCTTTTGCTCTGGGCTTGTGAATTAAAAAAGGGCACATGCCTTGGGGGTTCTTGGGAAATTATCTCTCTCAGTCACTGCATTCATAAAGAAATGAAAGAAACCAGAACCTTCCTTCTTTTTCCTTACCTTTTTTAGGTTTAGTGGCATTTTTTCATGATTTAAAGTCTTGTCTTCTGAAAGTCTCTTTCAAAACTCTGTGGGAAAGCTATTGATGTCTTAACCTCTTACTTTACATGGGTATCTATTTGCATTATTTATTGTCTCTGACAAACAGCATCAGGTAGTCAACCTTATGTTCAGGGACTGAAATTTCACTCTCAACAAGGTGAACTATGGTAGAGCATCTATTGATGCTGAATGTTTAATGTGCAATGCAGGAGTCCTTGGATAATGTGGTGGGTGAAATGTTGCACCACTTAAATTAGGAAGTTTAATGAGATCATTTAGCAGTGAATGTCATGTCAGTGCTTACCTGGCCACAAAGCTTGTATAAAGAATAAACATAATGAAACATTTGAACTATTTATAATTTACAGTAAATCACTGAGCTTTGATCTCCAAATCTAATTGCCAGCTAATGCTTGGTCCTTAATAAAGGTTAAGCAAAATTATTAGTAGAAGCTTGGGGAGTGCTTCAGAATAGTAAGAAAATGGAGCAGCTTGTTGATGGAGCCAGGAATGCAGATACGACTACATTTTCAACTGTGAGCAATCAGCTATAACAAAGGAACTTAAAAGAAACCCAGTGAAACTACCTGTGTCTTGCTGTTTGACACCATTTTAGGATAAAGGTTGCATAGCCATATTTTCCATAAAAACCTGCGTTGTGAAGACTCAGTCAAAGGAGACATGTTCAATAGAGGTTTTGGTGTGGAACTTGAATGAAATGTGTATCATAATTCAAATAGCACCTGGGGAAGGTAGCTACAGACTCCAGGGAGTAAATGGGATGATCTGACTGGGGTAAGTCCTTTAAACAGGTGCCAGTTTTTTGTCATTTATGGAGATCATCTTTATCAGTTAGAATCACACTCAGAAATTTAGAAAAATGAGCTAGCAAAAAACTATTGGCTGACCTGCTCTTGTTTTATTGTATTGCCCTCTGTTGGTCAAGGTAAGATTGCTGATGCTAAATGCCAATTATTTAGCATTAGTCTTTAATGCTCCTTTAGAAACTTGAAGGATATCCTCTGAAGCAGGTAAGCCTTTTTCTGAGGTCACTGTTAACAGCCAAATCAGGCATCAGCAGACCTGCACTCCTCACTCTTTAGGAGAGTTGTTAGCAAAGATAACTACCCAAAATCAACACTTTTGTTTGAACTGCCAAATCCAGATGTGGTAGACAGCCTAGTAGTGATAAAGCTGTCCTTTCACTCATCTGCTGGCACAGATTTCATCCCAAATAACTTGTTTGGCCGGGTCATGCACTGGGGCTCTACTATGGTTGCTACATTTGGATATCAGGAAAGGAAACTGAAGACATTGGCTGTGAGGAAAATGAGTTACTTAAAATTCTGCTCCTCTGTGAGCAACCAGATGAAGTATTGGTTAATACAAAACCAAAGTGATGTGTTCTGAATGAGATCCCTGGGCAGCAAAGTGTTTGCCAAGAGTGTGAAGGTGAGAGTGGAGGGAATAATTCTCCGGTTTTTCCTTCTGGTGGCAGGTGGAAGTAATTATAAGTTAGAGGTTTTAGAAAGAAGTTCAGCCTTTGGGATAAATGCTTCAACACTTTTGCAAGTTATTTTTCAGGTGCCAAAACTACTTGGGAGAACAGCAGTTTCCTTGTTTCAGCCACTGGCCCAAATTCATCCACAGTAAAACATGGGTGACTAACACTCTATAGAAACAGCATCAGGGATGACAGTTGCTCTGTCAAATTTACCATGGCCTGCCCAGATTTCACCTGGGCAGTTGACCAAATGACACAACCTTTGAAGCAGGTGATTGGGAGACAAATGAGAGAATACAGTTTGCATGGAGTGAGTGAACCAGACTCAAGCTATCCATCTGCTTTTGCAGAACAGCTTAGCTTTTGCAGTGTGCAGGCTTGAAATGCCATCAAGGAAATGCAGGAAAATCTCTTGTTGGAACTGAAACAAAGAACTTAGTTTTCACATGCAGTACTTAGCTTTGTGAGAAATGTCTGAGACCCAGTTGCTCCCTCATTATGAACTTAGAAATCCCAAAGCCATCTGGGCTGACGAAAGCTGTGTAATGTCACATAGGATCACCAAAACCATTGGCCCCCTTCCTTTGATTTCTCATCATTTTAACTTGACTTAATTTAACAATTCTGTCTCTCAGATACAAAATTTACATCTGTCTCTCAAGGATATTTCATTCCTGGCAATTATGTAAGCTGCCCATGGAAGCTTGCATAGAGGATGCTGACTTTCTAGGGCTGGATTTGACCTTACACCCCATTCGAAGCCACCCATTGCAGTGCTGCTGGGAAATGCAGGCCTAGCCACTAGAATAATGTACTGGCAAGTATGCAGATAATTCAGTATTCTTTAAAGTGCCCTTTCAGATGTTCTCCTGAACTGAAGCACTGGTAGATCATATCTATATATCTAGATGGGAGTACAGCACAGGTGGCTTTTGCAGTGCAACATCTGTTAAGATGCCAGTGCCTAAGGTTTTTATCTCAGTTTTGTCACTGACGTTGTATGCAGTTTTGTTTGTTCAGAATATCTTTATCTCGCAAGCCAGACACCAATCCACTCTTAATGCTTCATAGGGAACCTTTTCTCCCATCAAAAAAAGAACTTTATCAGTGGTTTTTCTCAAATCTGCATTCTCTGAGAATTTCAGGTGGGCTTTTTTCTTAAATCCCTCAAATAACCTTTTCTCCTCATCTTTTCTCACTTTGTCAGCACATTTGCTTGAGATTTGTGTGTATTTTAAAGGTTATCTCTTTGGTTTGCTATCCACCTCTCTGTTTTGCTGTTAGAGGTTGGCAAAGCAGTGGATTTGCGCATGATTACAAATGGGTGGGGTGTAATGTTGAACTTACTGTGGCTTTAAAAACTTTTTTACATCTGGTATTAACGTAATATTTTTTTCAGCCTGGCAGATGTTAGTGATGGGAGAACCACCCTTTCTCTGGGCAGCCGCAGCAGCTGAGATTACTCTTTCTCCACCTCCCCTCCTGGGTTTAAGGCTATAAAGTAGCTTTTGCTTTCTGAGAATGGTGTCATCTGCAGCTCTTAGTAACTTTTTCGGCTATTTAGTCCTTCTGAAGTGTTCTCAATAGCAGCGTCAGTTTGGCAACAGAAATAAACCTACCCCAAATTGGGGACTGGTTTGGCTATCCAGGCATCTCTACAGCACATGCAGATGAAAGATGCATCAATAAAGTGCATTTTTAGAATAGCTGTATTTCTCAAAGTACCCTTGTACTTGGCAGCATGTTATCTTGATTACAGTGCTAAACATTCAGCCCTTCATCTCTTCCTATGTGAACTGAAGCATCTGAGCCAGCATCTGAGGCCACTCAGAGGACCGCCTGGCAGATGAAAGCCCCAGATGCCAAACTTTACATTTTGATGGGCATTGCAGCATCTGAGCACTTGCTGGGCTGCCTGGCTGGTATCCCCTTCTCTTCTCTCTTGGCTCTGGGCTGCTCACAGGGAGGTTCTCCAGCAAAGAGCCAAAGGGGTTTCATCTGTTTGCCATTTGCTTTCTGGATGCAATTTATTTTTTACGTATTTATGGTTGAGAAAAATGTCTGTCTTCTAAAAGAGAGTTAAATGTGAGTCTTCAGTGGCTACCAGACAGCCTGATCTACAAACAGTAACAGTACAAATGTTGTGATAATGTGCATCACTGGTTCCTAGGCAACGATGTTATGTCTTTTGTCTTCAGGATATTCTATATTTTTGTCTATATTTATATCAAAAGTACTATTCTAAAATAATATCTAGAATAGTATTTTTTGTTAGGGAAACTTATGTGTTGTGACCAAGGCAGACATTGAGCAGTATGAGGGATCTTCCCAGCTCAGCTTTTTCTCCTTCACAGCTCCAGGGCTATTTATGAAACCTGTTTTTCATTTTACCAGCTTGTCTTTGTTGGTAAATAGTCTGGAGTAACCAAGTCAAAAAAAGGGTCCTTCATGCAAAATGGGTATTGTCGTTTGAATCCATGGTTAGCAAAATTCCCCACTAGTGATCCCATACTGAAAAGCCCTTCCCATGGTACTTTGCTGCTCTTTGCATTCCTGGACAAGAAGCTCCAGTGGGGTTTGGTAGTGTAGTGGGATGTCAAATTTTAGGGAAAGCCCAGGTGTGACTTTCTTTTCCCTGTGCTCTCCTGTAGCTTTGTTCCATGTGGATTTTACTTTGGATTTAATTGTGAGGTAGATAACAGAAGCTGCAGAGAAATAAGTCTTTGTGGTGCTAACCTGGGGTTTATGAGCAGAAACTTCTCAATCTTCAGCTGGGTTTGGGGGTGGGTTTTTTCTGTTGTTTTGTTTTTGGGGTTGGTTTTATGGTTGGTTGGTTTTTCTGAAGGATTTTTTTTTGGTTGGTTGGGGTTTTTTTGTTTGTGGTTGTTTTTTTGGGCTGGGTTTGTTTTTTTTTTTAGGAAAGTTCAGCAAAATCACTATCAAATTCCAAAAGCTAAAACTACTTGAAAGAGGGGGAAACATTTCTATTACAGCATTGCATTTTAAGCATGCTCTCCCTTCATGGCCTCGCTGAATTCTCTCCGGAAATTAAAAATCTGTTGAAACTGCCATTAAGACACTTTTTTTGTTTAGATTTCAGGATGCCACTTACAATAAAACAGCTGCAGAATAATACCTGGTGGCAGTTCAAAGTGAAGATGAAACAACAACATGTGCTATTATACCTTTTCCAAGTCACTTTTAAATAGTTGTGAACCAAAAGGCCATTAAAGGGTGAGCAAATATGTTATTCTGTTTCAGCCTTTTAGTGGTGATATTGAAATAGAAAGGAGAGGAATAGAGGAACTCTTCCTCCAGAGTAGGCCTCTAAATGTAATAGTTGAATGGTATTTGATGTTGAGGATTTTTTCAACCAATTTATACGTACATTCTGGTCTTGATATTAATTTATGCACTGACTTTTTTTATTCAAGATCACTGCATGTAAATGAGCTGAAGGGCTGATTTGAATGAAATACTTTGCATAAAATTAAAGCTGCTTTGGAACAACAGGTATTTTTTAAGAAGCTCTTCTGTATAAATAAAGTGCAGCAGTAACTCACTGTGGTTTCAGAGCAAGGATACCACAAGTGTACAGTCCCAGCTGCCTCTTCCCTTTACTCTTACCCAGTGGAAACTCCTTTTTCCCCAGAATCACAGTGCCAGGCAAGAGCTGGTCGCCAGCTGCCACCAGTTGCCTTGCTCCTGGGATTTACTCAGAGTGCTGATGGAAATACTGTAATACTTGTACAGAGCCATCCAGCGTTGCTCTGTGTGCTGCTGCTGTTACTTGGTGAAGTCCCTAAGACCATGCCACATGCTGATGCTTCAGTCCACAGGCTTCAGAAGCTGTGGGATGGAGGAGAGTGGTTACAGGACAGAGGTGAGAAACATGAGGCTGAGATCTTCCAGTGCACTCCCTTATGTGGGATCTGTTTAAGGGGCTCCTTCACGTTCATCCTCTTCTGCAAGGAACAAAACACAATTGATCAGTGTATAAATACTGCAGGGGAGACCAAAAGCAGTAACTATGGGCAACTTCAGTGCTGCAGAGCTTGGGTGGATCAGAAGAGAGTAAGGCATCTCTGTGCTTTGTAGTCCTGACTAGTGCTAGCTAGTCAAAACTTTAGATCTTGAGATATTGTGCAAGCTTTGGCCTGGTGGTGCAAGAATTTAAGGTCTACATTTTGCTATGCAATCCCAGGTGGAATGAGTGGCTAGTTACCATTTATAGTTGCACCTTATTACAGTTGAATACTTCATTTCTGCTCCTCCTGCACAGCACACTTAGTCACAATGCATTTATGTACTTCTGAAACTCTCTATACATAAATAGCGGTGCTGAATAGCGTTGCCTATGTTTGCGACCATGCTTCTGCAGTTCCAGGCTGATCAGAGGGGATGAAGCCCTAAATGGTTCATTGTAGCACACATTCCACTCTGCTGCACGCTGTTTAATTATATCCATCATTCAGCATTACTTGATGAACCAGCTGTAGGCACAAGCATCCCTAACCTTTCATCGGGATAATTGCACTCTTTGCCACATTAGGAACTGGTTTGGAGCCAAGTCTTTTCCAAATACAGAATCAATCTCTGTTTAGAAGTTTTCTGCCCCAAAGTAATTTCTAGAAAGTAATTTTGCAACAATGCATTCTTGGGGCAGCTGAAGACTGAAAGGCCTGTAAATCCGGATTGGTTATTTGTGTCACATTATGGCTCTAAATAGTTGAGGTAGCTGTGTAGGATGTTGTGGCACTGCCTCAGATCATTGTATTCTGAAAATGGGATGCACCATGCCGGTCAGGTGCAAGGTGGCTTCCAGATGGTTTCTGCAGCAGCAGCTGGCAGGGACTGTGTCCGTGCATGCTCTGTGAGGTTCAGTATCATCGCTAAACCTTTGTATAGGTGTTATCTTTGAAGGCACTGAGCTCTTCCTGCAAGGCTCAAGTCATGTTGCTGGTAGGAGCTACTGAACTATAGCTGAAGACTGAAACACCCCAATCTTTCTTCTGTAGGTGAAACTGATGCATGTGGTGTGGTAAGAGCCTGTGTATCGAGAGATAACAGTGCTGAGTATCATCACAAAGTGCTTGGAGGACCTCCAGGTCTGTGAACCATTACAACCTAGGAGGGGAGAGGAGCCAGGACATCACTCCAGGTCACCTCCTGCCTGCAAGGGAGTAGGGCTTGTCAGAGTCAGGATATCAGCTGGTGGCAGACCACCTAACTTAAATTCACATGCCTTTTTTATATTCTTTTGTTGAAGTGAACCACTGGTTCTCTGCTGATCTCATGATTAAGTAGGACTGTATTGGTTGTAGCTCTGTTGAGCACAGCCATGAATGGGAACACCAGCCTCCCTCCCTCCCAGTTGTTTTCTCATCAGACCCAGTTACATCAGCTAATGGATCTATATGGTCCCATTGTAGTTTTCTCACTCAGACCTCCTCTCTGCCATATGTTTGTGCCCCCCATCCCAGCATTCTGCGTTCTTCACTGACTTACTCCAGAACAGTCCCACTGAAGAGCAGGTCAGGTCATCAGCTGGCACAAATTGTCGAAATATGATTATTGCTCAAACCAAATAAAGGTAACAAAATGTGACCTTCTGTTGTTAAAACCAATTAAGTTTCCTTCCATCAATTCTCAGTTCATTATCCCTTTCACCCTCCAGGCCCTGTTCTTCCATCTTTTCAGGCTTGGTGCAGAATTAATGTTAAATCCTATTAGCCTGACCCCGTTTTCCCCATTTTGCCTTCTGGTCTTTTGAATGTATGTGCTCTGGCAGGTTGATTCGGCAGCTCAGGGATCAAAGGGAGTGTCAGGCCCACAAGGAGCTTCAGGAAGAGCCTGATTTACTCTAATTCACTTTACCTTTACATGAGGTTTCTGAAGGGGCCTCAGCAGTAGGGTCTTGTCAGGAGGAAGAAGGGCTCTTGGCAGCATCCCTGGCCCCTCTGCTAGTGGGGGTCCCACCACTCATTTCTTGGGATAACTCTAGTTAGGAGATTGAAGCTCATCACTGGATGAGTATATATTCCCTCTTGCCTTTTCCTTCAAAATGTGGGATGGAAAAAAATGTGTTTCCTTGCCCAAATAAATCCTTCCTGCTGCATCAGAAGGACCGTCTGCAATCAGAGCAATGTGAGATTGTTGACCACATTTTGGCTAGGTTTATGCTGCAAATTAAACAGGGAGATAGCAAGACCCAGTACCAATATTCACTAACTTATGAGTTGTGGCCTCTCAGAAAGGGCTTTCCTGCTCCCTTTTCCAGCAGTGGGGTGGTGGTCTAAGGTTTCCTGCTGCTTGCAAGCTTAGCAAGAGCACTTTATATTTATTGGCATGAAGCATTGGTTAGCCACTGCGTTGTGTGGCAGCAGGGGATGTGCCTGGTGAGCTTAGCAGAAGGTGTATTTGGGAACAGATCTGCCATGCTTTGTCGTCCCTGAGGGGGCCAGAAGGTAGCCCTGCAAAGAGGGACTGTGGGGGGGATGGCTTCAGTGGTGAGCAGAGTGTGGGGGGAGGAAAGTCTTCACTGAGCCCTGCGGTGAACCTCTCTTTGGTGTTTTGTCAGACGTGCTGATTTTGAAAGTGATGTGGGGAAGATACGATTAAATGGCTTTCATTTCCTGATGTGACAAATGGTGAGGGTGGGGTGATGTGCTGAATCACAGCCCGTGGGGAGCACACAGAGCAAGAGCAAGTTACATTTCACAAACTAAGAAATGACCAAAGTTAACTGGCTGAGTTTACTTCACATAAAACATTCTTGAGGTCGCTTTCTTCCTACTTTCTTGAGAGAAAGTGAGCATCTTTTAATTTTAATTAATCTAATGAGCAAATAATTTTTCTTATTGACTTGTACAAATGAAATTTCAAATGGATGTGGGGATATATAGGTTAGATTAAGTGAACGGTTGCTTTAAATCTAGGCCCATAATTAAGTTTAATTTCTTCACTTACACAAAACTCTTGGTAATTTAATTTTAGAGATGGGAAAAAAATTGCTGAATATAAAGTATGCCATTTAAAGTATACATGGTAGAAACAAACACAAAGATCCTATTCAGACCAGTATGTAGGTTTTTATCCTTTTAACCAAAGTCTCACTAATTTGAGTAATGGACTTGATAATTTCTGCAGCTCACTCCACTTGCTTATTTAATCAGTGATTATTGTTTTCATCAAAATGGGATGTATCAGGCAGATGAGGTTCTACATGAATATGCAATAGCAGATAAACACTGAAAAAATGCAAAGTAGGGAGCATCATTCTGTACCAAATAAAATCCCAGTGCTTTGATAAACCTAAAAATCCATCATGTTTAGTTTTAATAATTAAATATCCTTGGGTATTCACAGCTGGTTAGGGGAGTATTTCACCACCTTTTTTTTTTTTTTTTTTTTTTTAAGTACTTTTCAGCAAATATTAAGTGGGCTCAGTTCTTTTCATGAGATAGGATAGTCATGTCTGTCTTAACTCTTTTTAGTGCTTCATCTTTCCAAATGATATCCACATATTGACAGGGGGGTGGTTTGTGGTTTGGTCCATCAAGAGTTCATGTGTTAGCTTGTTAAATGTGGTCGTTTTCTGTATTGATCTTTGCATTGATGGAGTTGATTTAATAATGGAATGGCTTGTTATCATAGTAATAGGTAAAGGCAACTTTGTGAAGAGTAAGTTATGTTGGCAAATACATTTTAGCAGCTGTTACAAGTCATGTAGTAACTGGCAGCAGTCACATTTTCTGCCATTGTGACACATTAATGAATGGGTCTTCTGGAAAAAAAAATGATTTCTCGGGAACTTTTCCTATGGAGAATTACCTTCTATGAAACACGTAAGCAAGGAAAAACAGAGCAGTTCTCAGGGTAATAGGAGGACAGTGCTAATTTTTTGTCTGTTAACGTGCTATCCATGGATGTTAACTTATCTTCACTGCCTAGGCAGTCTAGCCTCTGAATTTGGAAACACCACAAAACTTTTTTTACAATTTCCCTTAGTTCATTCCAAGAACACAGAGCCACGTTTATGGTCTGACTTACACTAGTATAAACTGAGCACATGGCACTGATTTTGGAGCATTACAGATATGAAACCAGATTGAAATGCAGTAATTTGCATAGGGCTGGAAAGAAGATAGAAAAAAGGTATTTTTTCATTAATGAAAGGAATTGTAAGAGGGAACTTGTCTCACTGTTGAGGGTACTAAGAATATCAGTATGTTAAGGAACAAAATAGTGGCTAATTTGCTTTCTTCCAACATGCACCTGGTAGGAGAATGAACAAAAAGTGCATTTACCACTATTTCTGTCATTCCACAAATTATTTTTTTCTGGTGGGAGAAATCCCTCCTTGTCATAAAAGTTGTTAAACAGGAATATGCTGGAAAGAGAGAAAGTAACACCCAAAATGCTGGTGCTTTTTCCCTTGCGGGGTTAAAATTAGGTAAACAAAATCACTAAATTTAGACTTTCTGGATATGAATCCTCTTTAATCATGCATCCCAATGTAAACAGCCACATGGCTTAAAGCTGTATAGCTAACCTACGCAGGTACACTGCTGCTTCCTGCATGCTGTCTGTTAAAACAATTATTTATGTCAACACTCAGCTTCCTTGTAGCTGGAGATGTAGACTATGATAGATCTTTGACAGTGTATTATTAAAATAGCCTTTCTGTGCTGAGTTTTCAGCAGATAGCATGTGTTCATTAGCTTCATGCTCTGCATTCAATCACTTCATAGTCTTAATAGAAAAAGGTTAAAAGCGTTCAGACTCACTGATGTCATCCACAGTGCAGTTTTATCATGAAAATCACAGTTCTTTCCATTTATCCTAACCACAGCTACCTTGGAAAGTTGCTGACTAAAGTGTTAATGGCAGCTATTAGTGGAAGGTCAGCTGAAGTGACTAGAACATTGGCCTCCTTGTACTTTGTCTGAACCCATCCAGCTGCGTGTGACAAAGTTCCCATGGAGTTCTTTGCAATAAGTGCAAGCTCACCTGCCCGTGCTTGCACTGATGCTTCTCCTCCCTTTGTATCATGAATTTGGGAAGTATTCATTTTGAACCAGAATGATGACTGTCCAAAAATCTGCCATGTGGCATAGAGAGTAAACATGAACAAGAACAAGTAATTGATTATGTTGCTCGGGGGAGAGTGGAGTGGAGCTGAGCTGTAGCGGTTCTGCCCAGGATCCTGGCCTGCTC
>JBCJKH010058055.1:70398-90765 GCA_039877255.1 Loriculus beryllinus
CAGCAGCTGTGCCTCTCCATAGGCCCCCTCTTGGACCAGAGTCAGACACCTTCCACTCCACTGCTGGAGGGTGTTACGTCCTGTCTGCAGTAGCAAAAGAGACCTAAAGCACGTATATGCTTACCCCTTACATACACAGCAGGGGAGATAATATTTAACCACTGACTCTACCAGGGAACAAAAATTAAAACAGAAGGTTGTCTATTAGGTTATTTTATTTCAATTTGCAGATTTGTGTTGAAGGGATCAAAAGCCAAAAAAGGCTGGAAATAAACCATAAATGTGCCAGAGCCAAAATAAGCAGACTGAAATATGGCTAGACAAATTGCTTGTATTCCAGGCAGACAGAGACTGAAGTGGGGAGCAGGCAAACGTGGCAGCTCTCTCTCTTCAATAGCTTTCACAATTTTTTATCTATTTTTTATGCCCTTGAACAGAAATTTCTGCTTCTGAACATAAAATGCGCCAATGCCAAAAGGTAATTTGCTTGCTCAAAACTGGCACCTTAGTTTAGGAGAGCCAGCTCATATTTAGACTTGAGATAATGCTGAGTATGCATCAAAACCTTGTGTTAGTTATGCAATGCTTTCAGCATCTTGGATCAGGCCATAATTAGAAGTGTCTAAATTCCACCTTGCTCTATTTTCTCTTCAACAGCGTGCATTATTTTAATTTCAAAATACAAATAATGGGAATTCCAGAAGGCTTCTTAAACAGGTTTTGCCAGCACTGATAAAAATGAGCTTTCTTCCTTACGTGCAGTTCAGCTTAACTGACATCTCTTCTGCATGTAGTGGGAAAAGAATTTTGTTTTGCTACATATATAAAAACTTTAAGAAGTTTTCTAGCCCTTGTCAAAGTTAGACACACATCTCTGCCTTTACTTAAAAATATTTGTTGGAAATATGCAATTATAGGCCTTTTAGCAAAGGGTATTTGTCAGGCAATCAGGTCCTGGTCTAGCAAGATATAAAACTAACAGATACTAGTGGTGATGTGCTGATCATTCATAAACTTAAACAGAGAAATAAACAGAACATTTCTAACAAATCAGGGTGAAACCTTTCTTCCTTTCTAGCAAAATGCCTCTGAGTTGAATGCATTCATTCCAGGTTATTTAGGGAATAATTCATCCTGCATGTAGCTGAATTCTTTGATTATTTTCATGTGTACCAGGTTCTGTGCAGTTGCACATTTGGAAGGAGCTTTAGGAGCTTTTGTTATTCAAGTGTTTTTTCAGTGCATTCATTGTTGATAAGCATATATATAACCTAGGCTTAGCAATTGCCTAAAATTAGATTTATGAGAGGAAAACTACTTTAGATCATTTCATAATTTTACTGTAAAATATATAGGTTGCTTTAAAATTGAGGGGAAAAGGAGCTGCAAATGACATGGTATTACGGGATAGTGTTTTCTTATTTCTTTATCTTTTATCGCAGCAGTAGGGGTGCTTTGAAAATGTCATCATCATGGACAAATGAGTTCCTGAGATCAGTTCAGGTACTGAGGGGATTTCTTTAAAATGTTTTGTAAACATCAGTGAATTTAATCTCAAATCGTCGGTGACTTGTGTGATGTATCTGTAGCAGAGATGGACAAACTGAGGTACAACTGAATTGACCTCCCTGGAAAAGTCTCCTTAATAAGAGTATTTGTGCACCTGTGAGACCTAAACTTGTTCAAGGACAGCTCTCAGCTCTAATCTTGTGTGTAATTGCACATGCTGCTTCCTAGCACATGGACATGTAGACCTTTACTCATGAGGTAATTTATGAGAATATAGTATGAAAGTTGCATCATTGGAGAAGAGCTCCAAGTGTGCTGCAGTTAAGCACATGCTGTCAGGAACTTTACCAGATCAAGAGACACAGTGATTGCACTGTGCTGTGGCGTGTTTGATAAGATCCTGGATATTGTAAATGCTTGTGTTGAAATTGCACTATAAAATAGTTGGAAATTGAGTATATTACTTTATGTCTAGCAAATAGCTAAAGAAAGTCGAAAGCAACAAGTATGAAAGTTTTAATGAGTGCGTGTGGTGAGTATTTTATTATCATAAAAGCTGTAGGGTTTATTAGGTGATACAGGGCTGGAGTTTTTCATTAGCCAAAGGGTTTCATGGGATATGGCTGGAAAACATTCCAAACAAGTGAATATTCTATTTTAAAAGAATAATGAGACATTGAGGGGTTTTATAAACTCCGAAGTTTGCTAAACCAATATCTCTAATTAGATGAAGAAACTCTCTATAGAGGCTTTGCATCAGCGGCTGTGCACATAGCAAATGTTTTAAGCATTTACATATCAAATGCTGCTGGCAGCATTTTGGCTGCAGTCCAAAGCTGTAGATAGTTTTAATCACATTTGTTCATTAATCCTTGGTGGAATTCTCTTATATGGTCTCTTTAGGATTTTCATTTAAGCGTGTGCTGCTGCTTCTCAGCAGTGCCCTTATTTATTTATTTTATGAATGCCATTTGAAGCCTTGAATTTATGGAAAATAGATTGTGGAGTGCTCACGAAGCAGACGATGGAGTATATTCTTTTTTTGTCAGTAGATCTCCTTTGTACCCAAGCATTTATGTACTCTCACTAGGAAGAGGTTTATTCAGCAGTGTGACATTTAAAGAAGACTTTACTCTTTTGTGACTATGTTAGTTCTGGTTTTTTTCCATAGGAAACAGACAATGGTTGAATGAGAAGCAGTAATTGAAAGTAGAGCAAAGATGATTGCATTGCTAATAAAATGTCTTGAGAGTCATACAACACTGGCAGAGCTGCACTGAAAGTAGCTGCATCCTGTATGAGAAGTGATCAGTGCCTGGAGTATCAAAATGCAGAGCACTAATGCTGTGAAATACATGGGTGCAACTCACAGCCCCGATGGCCACCCTGTTGCTGGAGCAGAACTCTTATCTCTCAAGTACTCGAGCGAGCTGAGCTGCTAAGGCAATAGTTTTCTTCCATTACCTTGTTCCTCGGTTAAACCTGACTTGAAAGACAAAACAAACCATTTAAGACAGCAACTGGTGTAAAAGCAGAGGTGTTAGCAGTCACCTAGAGCCTTCCATATGCAGTTGGCCTCTGAAATTGTATCTGTCGTTCCCATTTTTATGGTACGTTTTCCGAATGAATGCCGTAATGGGAATCAGCTTCTCTGAGAAATGCTTGCCATACTAATATTTGTTCTGCAATAGATAGCAAGGGCTAAATATAGCCTTTCCTTTTCTCTGCAGTTTTAGATGGCAGTCTTTTTCCATGCTACAGCCAGTATCAGGCTCCTCTAAGCCTCCCCTTGCACTGAAGTGCCTCTGGGGAGAGAGGAGTGGGAGCATCAGTGAGAGTGTCCAGCTGCATATCCAGGGTCCAGAGCTGAACCCTGCAGTGAGAGGGTTTTTTTCCTGTGCTGTTGTCCTGCACTTGCATGGTTGATCATCTTGCTATAAGCATAAGAGAGGTCTTACAGGGTTTTGATTTTCTTCTGCTGAATCATTTGGCTGTTGTATCCTTTTGTTAGGCTACCCATGCATGCTGTGCACATGCACCCACATGTGTGCTTACTGGTGTAGTGGAAGGGCCAGTATGGATAAGGTCCCTTACTGGAGTGGCAAGATCACACCCAGCTTCACTGCCAATGTTGCTGTGTCCCCAACAGACACAGGAGCAAAGCTTTCAGAATGCCTTGAATAGGCTATACAGGTTTAGGTTGGAATTTGCAATAGTTCTTCGCCATGTCCTGGACTGCTCAACTTCCTCATCACCACCTCTGCTCCTCCTGATGATGCAGGGCTGTTGGCAGCTGTGGAGCTGCTGAGCCAGTCTGAACACCTCCACTCCTTAAGTGAGAGGGCACCAGGGCAGGATGGAACCAGCCTAAGAATAGCTGGAGAAGGAACTCTCCTTCTGCTACAGCGGTCTTGGTAGTGATGGCATGTCCTAATACTTTACAATAATGTGGTAAGTAAGATAAATTTAATCACTTATTGAAATCAGTGAGCTTAATCGTAATTATTAGAATTTATTGAAAAGCAGGTAGCAAAATTGAAGGCACTTAGCTCTTCAGCTTCCAGGCTTTTGTGTGCACAACTGCATGTTTAGCCATGAGGTAATATCATACTTACTTCTGAGTAGAGGAGTTTGCCCCGTAATTCCAGCTTGCTTCTCAGAAGACTTTTTCTTCTCTAGGGACCTTCTAGAAGTAGTTTCATGGCAAAGAGCTGTGGGCATTGCTGTATGTCTGGTACGTGTGGTTGCTGTATGGGCTCTGTATGGCTGTGCCTTCACACAGGCACAGTGATATCCTGGGAAAGGAAACTGTGGAGAGGAGTCAGGCAGGTACAACTGGAAATACCAAAGCTTTGGGAACTGAGAGAACTTGGAACAGTCTTTATTTAGCTCTTCTGACTATATATTTGCCCTCATCATCCTTGCTTTAGAAGCCCTACTCTCCCAAAAGCTTTCCCCTTTATGTTTGTTACTCTGGCTTTTTGTGTGTTCAGCTGCTTTCATGATATTCTCCTGCCTCTCCAGCACCCCACGCCATGGCAGATCTACCACTGCTTGGTGACCACACCATTCACCACAGCCAGAGCAAACTCCCTCCCTGTGCTCATGTCCCTCTGTGTTGCAGCTATCAGGTCTTGTGCAGCAGAGCAGACTTGCCTGTAGATAGCACTAAATTAGTCATGATTGTGGATTTCACCCATTTTCAGTGTGCCATCTCCTCACAAGCAGGTATGTTGTTCTGTACTAACGCAGGCTGTTTGAATTCACGAGAAGCAAGTGAATTCATGAGACGCAAGTGAAGCCCAGCATGGAGATGTACATGTTGGGGTCTAGTGACACTTGCTGCCTGCATTCTGGAGCTGCCTGCAGACCCCAGATGCTGGTGTCACAGTCACTGCTTCAATTCAGCACTACAGTGTTGTTGTTCTAGGGAATGCAGCCTTTGTCTTTGCAGGATATGGTAAATGCGTGAAAAAATTCTCAGATCTGTGGCCAGATTTGGTGATGACTGGTGGCTACAGCTCACAACTACTGCGCACTTACTGAACAGACACAGGACGGTTTGCTGGGAAAGAGTCAGGCAGCTTGTATAAGCTCCACCCAGATGAAAGCTGTTGGTTTTCATCTCAGTAATGGTGTGTGGTTAACATAGCAGTTACCTCCTGTGGGCAGTATTGTGAATGGTCACAACCTGCGTACCCTCACATTTCCTTTGCTGGGAGTAGGCAGGGCAACGGCAAGTTCCTTTTGCCCCGTTATGTAGCAATAAAAAAGGTGTTAGTTTTTTACTCGTTAGATTAGAAAATGCATAGGAAAACATCTCTTCTACACATTAAGGTTTATAACAGTGACAAAAGCAACTAAGGGCAAAAATCACATTTGAATCAAATCAGTGCCTGGGCCAAAATCACTGCCCAGAGGCCAAGATGTGATTGCTTCCAGCAGACTTGCCCTTGCTTCTGCAGAAGTGTTGGACCAGGACTGAGCAGGTCTGTTTTACACAAATTTAAAGCCACAGTTTAATTGTCTTGCTCTGGCTTTTCATAGTCCAACATTGTAATTTACAAGTAACCAAATTTGTGATTAAAGTGAGTTAGAGCTGCCCGAAAGGAGTAGCAGAATCCATTTCTCAGTGGTGTTACTTGCATGTAGGAGCAGGCATACAGAAAAAGAAGAAACAAAAATAATGCCAGAAAATAATGATTGAAAGTGGAAGTTAGTCTGGGTTCAGCTTAGCAGCTGTCCCTGGCCAATGCTTGTGTGCATAATACAAGATAAGTTCAAGACAGACTTTTAAGTTGGGACAATGTCAGGTATTCCTGGTAAATGAAGTACTGGGAGTGACCTGGCCAGAGACAGTGCAGTAAAAGCCCTCCCTTCCTTGGCACTGCTAGTGAAATAGGGCTGAGGAGAATGAAGTTGCCTATAGAAGTCTAAAGCCCAACAAGACCATAGGAGAGATTTCCATGGATTTCATTGGATTTTTTTGTCTCAAACCTGGAGCCAGTATGAGAGCTGCTTTCCAAGCAGAAAAACTGTGTGTATGCATAATATCTAAACACATTTATTTGGCCTTACCTTTTTGATAGATCAGAAATTAAATGCCTAAGAGACAGAGATGATCTATACTTTGTGTGCAGATGGACTGCAGCCCCTGGCACTTTTCATGAAGTTTGAAACAAGATTGCTTGGTCTGGTTCTTGATAAAGGAAATAGCTATAAACCCAGTCCAGGGATTACCTTAAATGAAGGCATTTTTTGAAGACCTCATTGGTGAGATCACTTGAAGCAGATGGCAAATTGAACCTTCCTGCCTGTGACCTCACCCGCTGAAGCAGAAAAGAAACCAAAAGAGCTTTTCAGCAGCGCTGCCTCTGCTGCAGCATCTCTGTGGGTGGGTGCTAGACTTTGGACTGGGTTTCAATTAAGTTGGAGGCTATTTAGGTTGCAGCAATCTGTGCTCCCCGGGAAGTTCTTCTCACTGTCACTGCTCCCTGTTTTAATCAGTAGGCGCTCATCTGTCTACAAAGCCCAGCCTGCTCTGTGCCAGCACAGCCCTCCCAGTTCCCAATCCGGGTTGTGGGAGGTAAGCCCCAAGGTCTGTGGGTGGACAGTCAGACCAACACCAGTATGTCTGAAATGCCTCTCTGGAGAGGGGCACCAGGCTCTGCCAAGCAGGGGGCAGCCCATGCTGTACCAAATTGGCAGAGTCCAACCCCAGAATCCAACAGAGCAGTTACTCTTTCCTGCATCTGATTCCTATACAGAATCAAACTCTTGCTTCCATACCTGTGGCTGCTAAAAGTTTCTGAACTTTTGAGCTAACTTAGCCAAATTGTTATGCAATTATGTAAGTTTTGACATACGAATAGTCCCATTGAAGTGACTGCTATGCCTTATATCCTTCAAGTTGCCCATGCATTAAAGTACATTGCTGAATCAAGGACATTTATATTAGCCTTCACTATCTTCCAAAAGTAACAATTGCTTGTTTTCCTTTTTTCAGATTCTCCAAAGACTTCCTTAATCTATTTTCACAGCTGTAAACTAGGGGGATCTCTGCTCTTTGCTTGGATTAGTCATCAGGACTTGAACGGTTTGCTTAAAACCAGTAAGCCAAGCATTGCCTTTTGTTTTCTGCAGTGTCCGGCCGTGGTTGTGTGCAGGGACACACTAGCACCACTTCCCAGGCAGACCTGCCAGCACCTTCAGACAATGCAAACATCAAGTCACTGTTTCTCTTTCCAGTTTTCCATTTTAGTCTGAAATTATTTCAATGCTCAGCATGTGTGTGTGCTTACTGAGTGCCTGGTTAGCCTGCTCATGCCCTGGGACACCTCAGTCACAGGTGAGGTTCTGAGAAAACACTAGTGGTAGACCTTGCTTTGGCATTATCTTCCAAGTTCCCTTCTTGCTATAGGACTCATCTTTCCCTTCCTTAGACCTCTAACTCTACCTCTCTTGACTCAACTCCGGGATGAGCTCCAGCAGAGGAGCTCAGCCATGTTCCAAAGGTTGAACAGAGCTTAGGACTGAGCCACTAGCAGCCCTGAAGCTGCTTTTGCAGCCCTCAGAGCCCCTCTGCCTGCCCAGCCAAGTGTTCCCATCCTCTGAGACCAGCCCCGTGGGAGGCTTGGCTGGGTTTTGCTGAGTGGCGTCACAGTAGGCAGGCCAGGCAGGCAGCATGGTGTGCTGCCTCTGCTACCTGTGTCCACCCTTGCTGCAGGAGGGGAGCAGTGGGACCTTACTGAGGTGGGACCTTACTGAGGTGATCTCAGCAAAATTCTGGTAGAGATGGACACTTCAATCCCACCTGGCAGACCTGCCCTTGATTAGCACCAAATCTACCTCAGTGAAGTCGAAAATGCTCTCTTTTCCCATCCATTACCTACACTTGTCATCTTCTCCTGGAAGCTCTGCCACATGCACAAGCTTTTTCTAGACTTGGAACTCACTAGAAAATTAGTTTCCTGTTCTCTCTGCATGCTGCACAGAGAGTGCAGCACTCTGAAAACAGAGTGGTTTCCCTCATCTTCTTCCACATCATCCTTCCTCCCTGCTAATGGCACAGGTAGCCAGCTGACTAATCCTTCTCCCCAGTGCCTTGCCCTCCCAGTGAATTTAATAACAAAAGGAATAAGTGGGATCTGTGTGGATGCATCAATCAGCTCCAGCCTCACACACCAGCTGTGGAAAAGTTTTCTTCCTCAATCCATATTCACGTTGTGTTACACACTAGGGAAACTGACTGGAATGTAATATGTATATTGGTGTATTTTAATCAGTAGTGTGAACTACTCTCCCTATCCTTGTGACTTTTTTATTTCCTTCTTAGGAAGCCTTTATTGCACTTGTTACTTCCTGTTATACCATGATGGTTGGTAAAAGATTTTTTGCCAGATTTATGCTTAGCGAATTATCCCTGAAATTTGTGGAGCTATAGAGGAATTTAATTTGGCAGTGTGGACTTGATCTTGCTCCCAGTGATGTCTTTAGCTGAAAATCTCAGCTTTCATTGCCTTACTTAGGGAGAAAAAATAGGCCCATGTCTTTAGTATTCCTCAGAAGGAATGCCAGAGGCAGTGTAAATAGCTGGTGCCAGAGGCACTGCAATGATGTAGAGACCCTGCTGCCACTGTGTATGAAGAGTGTGGTAGCAATCTGTGCCAGAGGCATTTAGGAAATATACCCCTGAAGGCAAAGCTTTCTGAAAGGTGAAAGGGATTTTAGCAACTGCATTAGCATATATGGCGTGTTCAGTACCTTTGATTTTGCTTTTAATGTCATGAGGTGGAATAATTCAGAGGTGATGCGCAGCATCCTCATGATATTGGGGCCAGAAGAAGCAGTTGGAATGAAAGCTTAATAGAAATTCAGTGTGCTCCCATGCTGAGCATGGAATTGGTTGACCACATAAATCTAAGTGTCAAATAACTAGAAAGTTTTACCAGTTGGAAATGTGATGGTTTATTTCGATGTTGTCAACATGTGAAAAGAAACAGACTTAATTGACAAAAAAATGGAAGGAAGGGAGGAAAAAAATGAAAGTAGGACCAGGATGCCATAAGTGTTTTCAGGAAGTGGGAAAATGTCAATTAGTAATTACTGTGAGAGCTAAACATCATGTGGGCATTTATAAGAATTATCTAAAAAGTGAGAAGCATAGAAAAGTTTGTAGCCCCAAGTCCAAACAGACTTGTTAGAACACTGCTGAACAGCAAAACACAGGTTGGTGAGCAATCTAGAAATGATGATGTTTTATTGAGTGGTGTGGATTGTTGCTGTGTTTGATTTGATTAATTTCCTGTAAGGAAATTAAAGCTCAGACACTTCTAAACTCAGTTATAGTTCTAAAGATCATCTTTGCGTGCCAGCTTTTGCCTAGAAACTCACCCAAAGATGTGGGCATTGAAACCATTTCATGTGGAAGCATTGCTAAGTAAACTCACTAAATGCCTATTCATCCCAGTAAGATGGAGAATCAGTGGAGCAGCAAACGTGAAAATCTGCACAGCTTACTCTACAGAAAACAGTTTTCTAAGGTTGCCAAATTGAGATGCAGAGTCTGAGCCTCGGAGGTATTACAGCTCACATGAGTGAGCTATAGGAGGAGGGTCTCAGGCTCCTACGGGACATTCATGCTGGTTGATAGGCCGATATTTCATTTGGTCCAGATAAAATCAATGATTATGAAGACAGTTTACTAGGCTGGTAACATTTCCAAGTTGTTGCAACCTGAGCCCAGAAGTTAAATGCATTTTGTACAGGTCTGTGGTTTAACTTGGTTATCTGTGGCTTACAATACTAAAATGTTTTCAAGATACAGTACTGTTGACAGCTGCTTTATCTTTCATTTTTCTGCAACCAGCTCTATTGCAGACCATTGCTTAAATGGTGCTGTATTTATAATGTTGTGGTTTTGAATGCAACTCAGGAGATGAGGATCTTTTTAATATGATTTATTCTGTTTTCTTTACTATGCTGACCTACATAAATAGAGAACATTTTTTCTCCATTGTTAAAGAAATAACACACTGCAAAAGCTATCAAGCATAAAGACATTCTTGGACATGTCAGCTGAAATTCTGAAAATACTGGTATCAGATTGCCAGTCATACTAATTGGAATTAACCTTCTGAATTCTGAAGTCCTTTGTTCCTCTTAATTATATTTGCATTTTGACATTCAAGTTCCCTTGCTCTTTGCGTTCCAACCTTGGCCTCTTCTCTATTACAAGGATGAAAACAAAATACCAATAGATGCTTAACCAAATTCCCTAGGAAAAGTCTACCAAAGCGTGTAAAATGGGACTATCAGTGCAGTCATCTCACAGCTGGATTTTCATACTTTAACAGTGCTGAGCAGTATTAGTTACAGTGCTTAGAAATATCTTCCAAGCGTTGATAAGAAATTTGTGAAGATGTAGTAAAGCTGAGCTTCTTCCCAAGTGCACTTTCCTGAGGGGAGGCAGTCAAGTTCAGCAGCATCATGGAAGTTTTTTTAGCGTCTGCCTTCTTCACAGAGTCTGTGGACAGTCCCCAGATGAGAACAGTTAAGTGTATAAATTACACTAGACATATATGTAATTTGTGCATCCTGTGTTCTTTCTCTTGCAGGACAAATGACCAGCTAGTAGCATTCCTGTCCAGATACCGTGATATGAACTTCTTGAAATCACATGTTAGGGACAATGCAAGGTAAGCTGGCCCTTCCCTCAGCTTATTTTAGCCATGGCACTGAGTGTTTTTGCACAGTGATGTTTTTCCAGTGTTAGCCAAATGAAGAAATCCCTCGCCCAGGAAAGAAAAGCAAATGAGGAAGTCCTCTCCTGAGGACAGTTGTTTATTGGTCCAGAATGGCTCCTTCCCACAGCTGTAATTGCCAAGTAGTTATTGCCCCGCACAGCAACACTTCCCTGCCCCAGTCAGTCCCAGCCAGTCCCAGCCACACTGGGGACAAATACCTGCACTAGCTGGGGTCTGCAGCAAAGCCCTCTGCAAGCAGAACATCTCTGCAGGATGTGAGAGCCTACACCAGGGTGAATATGCTACTGATGGTGGCTGAAGGTAGCATTTTGGAGTCCTTGAATCAGCATCCCTGTTCATCTACCCTGCACAGGTCTCGGGGAGAAGAGAATGTGCTGTGTTTCCCACAGTGCATCACTAATACTTATAGATTTGTGGCTTGACAGACCAGACACCATGTTTCCAAAGATTTAAACAACCTCTGCAGATGGAAGATCTTTCCCATCTGATTGCAGTGGTCTTTTCCTCTTTATTGATAGTTTTGGACCATAACAGAAGTTTTGCAACAGTTGCAGCAACTCCATGTGCTGAGTCCCAGTGGCTTTGAACCTAAAAATAGTGGTTTATTCTGCTTGGGTCACCAGGCCATCTCTTTACTCTGTAAAATGTCTAACGTACTCTAAGGCTGGGTTCATATCGTAAGGATAGAGAATGTGATCCACTGAGCAGCATCTTCAGTGCAGCAGATAGGTAGAATAACACACAGGTCTCTCACTTCTTGGCTGCTCTTGCCACTAGATTTATCAATTCTGGCATGTTCCTGTTTAAATTAAGCCCTCATGAGCATTCATCTTGTGCATGCTAAAGTTCAATAGCAGGTAGTAAAAAATAATACTGTGAGGAATAATATTTAAATCTGAGTCAACAGTTTTCATAGGAGAGTCTCTAGCTTGGGAAATGCAGTGTTAGAGTGATTGGCAGGTAGAGTTCAAGCTGGCAATAGTGATCATCAGCAGAGTTTTTGTAGGAAAGGGAAGAGACACAATCAGGGAAAAGCAGTTGTCTCCTAATCCTCTTTGCTCCTATGGTGCCCCTGATTCTTCTCAAATTCCCTGAGCTGGCTATGGAAAATAATGAATTGTGACATGTCACATCAAGGTGGCTTAAACATGCCAACCTCAGCTGGGTTAGAATAATTTAAATCAATTAAACACATTAATCTGGCATTAATATAATAATGAAATTATCTAATGTGCCACTTGTCATCTCCTCACAGGAATAATAACCCATTTATTAGTTCAGTGATTCCCTTTGACTGTATAAACAATTAAATACATTTTAGCCTATTACAGTATGTTGCTGTGTTTTGTTTTTTCTGCTAGATTTCTACCATAAATTCTTTCTGCATCAGGGAACATGATGTGGGACAGGACTGCAGATTTGCCATCCCTGTCTGCTATGGTTGTGTAGTCACTGCATCCTGTAAGCGCTCCCACTGGATAATGAATCCTTTCACATCACCCCTTGGCAGCTCCCCAAAATTTCTATCAGGGAGATAGAGTGTCTCCCGTCCTCCTGCCTAGCCCAGAGAACTGTAGAGACAGGGCAGCAGGACAGCTTCAAGCCAGTAGCTCCAGCAGCCTCTGAGTAATATTGGTGTTGGATAAAAATTCATTCCATTGGTGTCAAAAGCTGATCAAAAAGCTGTTAGCCCTCAGTTTGTGCTGTGGGTGATCTTCCAGATCTACAATCACTTGTAGAGAGAGAAATCGTATCTATTGTGAAGATCTCCAACCTGATCTTTCAGTTTTAGTAACTCAGTCTTGTCCAAACCAGTAAATGTACCTACCATCTGCTCTGCCCATTTGACACACAGTTTCCAGGTGGCTTTCATTTTATGCCCGAGGTGTGTAAGCTTAGGTTATGCCAGTGAGGTTTATCCCTGGAGTTATAATGATGAAATCCTCTATATGAACCCAGGCAGGTGAAACAAGACCAAAGGCCCACCTAGGCTGTTACTCCATGTGCTGCTGCCTCTAGCTGGTACTCCCAGAGAAGCACAAGAGGCGGGTCGTGATGCTTCCTTACAGTATTCTCTCAGTCTCCTGTGACCTTTGCTTGCACAATTTCCACAGTCAGACTTGGTGACTTGTTCATTTAGGAGTAGGGGATGATTATTATTTTCTATTAATTTTTCCAGGCACTTTTTAAATTTTGCCATTAGCTTTGCCTCGTCACAGTCCTGCGGAAAAGAAGTATCCTGTGGCAGGAATGGTATGGCCAAGAACTTAGTAAGGTCAGCAAGAGAACAAGCAAGAGAAACAGCCTCTTTGGCCACAAAAATCTGTCAAACAAAAGGCAGCTTTTGGAAAGGATTTTGGGCACAGGCCAGTCTCCAAGATATTGGGCAATAGAAGAAAATTCCCATGGGACATCCTATCTCAAAACAGGCTGGAACAGGGGTTGTCATTTAAAGTGGCTAGTTGAAGCCATGATAATAAGAGAGAGGACACTGGACTAGACTGAATGCCACCGATGTACAGGAGTAATTTTGCTGTTGCAAGGTGTTTTTCTCAAAACATGTCAACTAATAATAGGGTGCTGTGCATTTAAATATCACTGAAAGCAATGTATAACCCTTGCTGCTACTTTATATTTTAATTTGTGGGTAAATAATGGCTCCTAGGCAATAAGCATTTCAATTGTGTAAGTCTGCTTTGTAAACAACTAGAAACTCTGAATTTTAAGTCATCATAGTCTTTGGATCATACAACAGAAAGATTAGAAGTGCCATCTTAAAACTGAAATACTTATACAGTTCAATTACAGTGTACTTCGTATTCAAGCCATGTTCACAATCAGCACATGTTTTACTGCCAAATAAGGAGAGAAACCAGGCTTCCTTTTATAGAGTGAAGTTTTCTTTTAGTTATGCCAAAGTCATTAAAAAGCACATTGCTCTGATTTTCCTTTAGTGGCTTCTGAAAAGGGAATGGACGTGAAAATGGTTCCTTAACTCAGCTGGAGTAGCATTATTTCCTTAGCTGGATGTATGAAATGAAATTGCATACAGTGGCTGGAGTCGTTACATAGTGCTTAGTGGGCGACAGTTACATTTTCTCCTCTTTTCAGTGTCCTAGACTATTAAAAGCAGAAGAATAACCGAGTTGTTGTATAAGCTATTACAGTTTGGAACACTTGAAGTTTTCATTTTTTGGCAGGAGCAGCACCTGGCTGATGTATTCTAAAATACAAAGGCAGTCAAATGTGACATCTTCAGCAACAGGCAGAAAAAAAGGGGTTTTTTTTAATAGAAACCTTGCCACAGTAGTCATTTGGGAAACAGTGTAAACATGTGAAAGGCTAGATGCTGTTACATCTTAGAGGAATCCAGAACTCATAGGCAGACTACAGACTGCTAAAGAAAAGGCCGTTAGAAGTTTTCTATGTATCTGAGGAGTTCTCTTGTGCTGTTTTTGCCTCCTTATTAATGCTGTTACTTGCAGTTGTGTTGTTCTGTTTCTAGCTCTCAGGTTCCAGATACTTTCAGAGGTGTTGCTGAACCGCACAGCTTTTAACAACGAGCATGGCAAGCCTATCCCAGTTCTTAGAGGGTGGAGAGACCTAAATCCCGGAGGACTGGAGCAAGTTACCAAAATCTCCACCTCTATGAGCACAGTTCTGCTGATGCATATCTGTTTCCTCACCTCTCCAGACAGGCCTTTTGTTCCACTGCAGCACACGTTCATTGGCGTCCTGTATACTGGGTTGGTGATAGTTTGGTGGTTGGTTAGAAAATGGATCACACAGTAAATGCTATTGTGTATTGCACTGATGAATTGCCCAGTAAGTACCCAAATACTAGGGAAAAAATTGATATATTATCACTGCTGTTGGAATAGTTTAATCACTTAGCTCCCAGCAGCACTTGCTACTCATGTAAAATACTTGGCTTAAATTTCCCTCAGCCACACTTTTTTGTTAATTTTTTGGAAACACTTCAGTATTCTGAAGCAGACAGACTAAGAAGATCTATTTTTCACTTGTAACTAGTTCAGCTCAACAGTTGTATGTCAGCTGTAGCAACTGAAATAGTAACATGCATCTTCTATGCAAAGAGACTGCACTTTACATTACAGCTAACTTTGAAATGTTCCTTATTGTTTTATGCTAAGCGTTAGGGGAACCATAAAGCCTTTACTGCTTCAGCCTGACAGTTTGCCTTCTATTACGGCTTTTATTTCTGCTTGATTTTGGAAAGCCATGCTAAGTTGTCAATGCAAAGAAAAAAAATAGGTTGAAGAGGATAGGAAGATGCAGTGAAAATAGATGTATGCCTTGGCATGGGACAAACCAGGATGGGTTTTGGTCTTGGTAGAATATACAAGCAAGATCATCCACCAGTTTGGGAAGGTGCAGTAAGTGAGAAAGTTTGAAGTAGCTGTAATTTATCTGGTGAGACGAGAATTAGGAAGGAGGTGAAAATTGAGGTACCAGTAATCAAAAGTCTTATTGGTGTCTAAGAACACTGAGTTGCACACTTCATTTTCAGTGGCACAAATAGTAACATTTGTGTCCTTCATCCAAGGTCTGAGATAGTTTATAAATTGATTATGGCAAGGAACATCCTTTTAAATTAGACAGATATTGTTGGCCCTGTTTTAACCACAGGTCGATAGACTGATTTAGTAACTTGAAAATCTTTATACAAGTGACTCACACTTGCCCTCGATCACTTGGAAAGTTTGAATCCCCATTTCCTTTTCTTTCTTCAGTCGTCTAGTGTGCAGATCCTGAGAAACAGTAAGCACAGTAGAAATATCCAGCAATACAGTTGTGGTGGACACCCAAGTGTCCTCTGAACTGCGTGTCCCTTGGCATTGCAGCTGTGATCTGGCCATGCCTGAAGCAGTAGTATGTGCTGTAGCTGCTCCAGCAGTAGCATTATATAGGTGAAATCGCTTCTTGCTCAGCCTCTCAGGCCCAGCAGCATTCCCAGGTCAGAAACTGCTTGGTTGTGTGGGTGTTGGGAAGAAGAGCAGGTAAGGAGACAAGAAATCTCTTCTAGAGAAGACAGTTAATGGAGGCAAACAGATGACAAAATGTCAGCTTTCATACCATTGAGTCTGTCTGTGGTGAATTCATGCTACATCTCTGCACACTATCATTTGCAGTTTTTTCCGTTTTGCTTATTTTATATAAAAAGGAGCAAAATCACTTGAGTTGTGGCCTCCCTGATCATGAGAGGAAGCCATTACATTCTTGTCCTTATAAAAGCTGTTCCAGTTTCTTAGAAGATATACGTAAGTGAAGAATGGTGGGAAAAAAACCCACAGGAAAGTCTTTGAAAGTTCCTTTCGAGTCTTGTGCTCACAAGGGACTAGATGGAACTCTTGTCAAAACAAGACAATTCCTAGTAGAGTCAGAAATAGACTCTGCAAGTTTCCTGCAACTAAAAATAGTTCTAGAGTTGTTTTTATTTTGGGGACACTTTAAGAGTTTGCCCATTGACTTGTGGCATTAAAATCTTAAGAAACATTAAGGGGGTTTAAGACTTCTTCTGAAAGAGACATTTCCAGAAGATGGAAAGTAAGATTTTCTTCAAAATGAGTAGAAGTTAGCACTTAGGAAAAGGCGGGCAAGAAGAAAGAATCATAAGGAATTTCTTCTAAACATAATGCAAGAGTGTGATGTGACGAAATCATTAAATGGATATACTGAGAAAATTACATATGAAAGTCACAGAAACAAAGTATGTACAGTATGAGGTGCCTGTTGTAAAGCTTGAAAAATCTAATTATGTCCATATAGAGATGAGGAAAATGTTTGTATTCAGCTCCTATCAACAGCATCTTGTGTGGAATACCCTAAATGCTGTGAACATTTGGTTTCCATAACCATTGATTCAGAAGGGCCACATTTAACATAGTTTTTCAAGGTAGGCTTGTAACTTGAAAGAGCCAGTCAAAATCCTGTGCCATTTTTGCTACACTGTGAATGATCTGAACCTTATATTGCTGAATCTTTGTGGCAGTAGACCAGTTCTTTGCCATAGATTTGCTTGCATACTGAGCATAGAACTGTTTAAACATCTACAGGAAACAACTGTGGTAATATGGACCATCAGAAAACCCTTCCAGTAGCGTTGCCTGGTCTCACCCAGCTCCTGGAGACCCACAGAAATAGCAGGAGAAAACGTCACTCACTGCATGTCTCCATGCAGGCTTACTTTTTGTAGCTGTGTCACCTGTATTTTCTGCTCTGAATTCAATCCTTGTCTTCCTGAGGTTGAAGCCTATGCTGTCCTCAATGAGGAACTGGGTGCAGTGTTGGGCACCCCTCTGTTCATATACCTGCCATGCTCTGCTGCTCAGTGAGGTCTGGTGACCTCCTCTGTTGTAGGGCACACAGAGATACAAATGACAAACACTAATAGTGTTTTGAAAGCAAGATTTCCAGAAGTTTCTTGTTAACTTCCATGCATTTAGCACAGTGGACAAAGCTACTAAAAGCATTTCAATTTGTGTTTTTACGAGTTTGGCTTTTGCATGAGACATAAGCCCAATCTTGCTATAGCAAATCCGGTCAAGAGAGAAATTTGTTATGATATTGCTGATGTTTGTGCATTGGCATTAAAGCTTTAGGGATTGTTAGGATGCTTTTGTGTTTATGGTATTTTTTTCAGACTAAGGGAATTAAAGAAAGATAACAAGAATTCTGGTTTTTACCTCATAACATTTGCATTCAGGATGCCACAGTTTAAACACATTGGAAAGTGGGGTACAATTTTTATTTCTCCCTCTTTTCTTCCATCATTTTAATCTATACTGAGGCTTTTTTCATAGCCTTTTGAAATAGCAGGAATTGTGCATTCTGTTCTTTCTGCATGCTGCCTGTCATACTGGCAGGAAATCTTCATCTTTACAGACTAAATGGGTGCTATTTCTTTTTGACATTGTTCTCCTTTTAAAGCTTTGGCTCCGTTTTGGGAGTGAGGGGTCAGCCCTGGAGGCTTTTGGCACAACAAAAAGAGATCTTGGGAAACATACCACAAGATCATAGCTTTACAAAAGAGATGTTTATCTGGTATAGCATAGATATGCTTCTTAAATAGCCAATTGTTAATTATTTAATGCTTTTTTAAATACTGCGTAACCCTTCATATCATAGAGTTACTTATGGAAATGTGATGAAGTCAGGCTTGTGTCGCAGTCAACTGGAAACTCATCACATACTCAGTGGAGACCAGGATTTCTGGCCTGCAGTGGGGCAGGGAATGAAGCTGCTCAGGTTTGGGTTTTATGAACTTGATTATTACTTGATTATTACAAAGCATTATTCAGTGACTGGTTTATGGAGATATATTGTACCCTAGAGATTGCTCACAAATTACTTGTTGCAACTGCTACACTCAAGATTGTCAAATTACAGTTCTGTGCTTTCTGTTTGGTCACCTAAATTGCATGTTATTGTTATATGCTTCCTGACTGATTGACTCTAGTAAGTGTTTCCAAGGTGGCTGTGCAAACACTGCTGGCAAGAGCCTCTCATGTTCTCATCTGTAAAAATATTTACTTGACTTTTCCCACCAAAATTGGCTGACTTCTTCGGTTTTTGTCTAAACAGAGTAAAAGAGGAGCAGATCGGGTCAAAGCAATGTGCAGAGTTTGTCTGCACACATTAAGAAGAACCTGGATGTGGTACTAGTGGAGCTCCAAGCTCTGCAGATCCTTGCTTGACATTGACTTTTCACTTGTGATGAATTGCTTTGCTGATATATTGTTCACTTTTATTCCTAGTTCTTGTACTGTGAATAATGATGATGAGATCCTTGTAGGTGGACCTGGTCAACGGTGAAATGTTGAAAAGAGGTTTTCTAGGCAAGAAGCCAGAAACAGGAAACATTTAGGAAGAAACCTTTTCACCTTAAAAAGGAACTTCCTTCCAGTCAAAAACCTTTTAGTGACAAAGCTGCTGATAAGTAAAGTTTGGCAATCTGATAGCCTCTGATGCTTAAGAAGTTTTACTCACTCATAGACTTCAGAAGACGGAAAGCAGCAAACCTTGTCTTATGTACTGTCTAAGTGTGAGCATTCAGGACTGGGGGTCTCAGAGTTGCTGTGGTAGGCAGTGTCACTGTCAGAAAACTATCCAGGAGGGTGATACTTGACTGTGATAATTTTTCTGATATTAATGAACTGTGCAGCAATATTTGTTTATCATTAAAACATAGCACGAGAAGGGTTGAGCTGTGTGTTTATATTCATGTTGCAGGAGCATGTGCTAAACATCTTACAAATGCTTTATGTGTTATTCAGTCCTCATCTGAAATGCATTTATAAATATTTAACTACACTACAAAGTAAGAGGAGTTCCCTAAGCTGGGTTGCATTCATGAGCTGTCTGGACAGTTAACTATCCATGCTTAGGGATGGATGACACACCACGTGCTGTAGGCAGTAGGATTTTAACATAAAGTATAAAAATAACCATGCGGAACTGTGTAAAGCCCGAGGCTGCATCCACGCAGTCAGGGCGTAAATGGCACCTTTCACACGTTGCCTGATCGCTGAGCTCAGCTGGTGATACGCTTTCCTGTTATGCTATGCTTGCTGCTTACTTGTGAGTGTAATCCAGGCTCCTCAAAACTGGGAGCTTTTCAGGAAGAGTTAAAATTGCTTAAGGGTAAGCATAAAATGTCTTAGCTGGAGTGTTCTATCAAATAAATGTAACGTGACATGCTTTTTCTTAGCCTTAGTCTTTAATTTTATTTTCTCCTGGTCGAGTCTCTTATCATTATTTTTCTTCTGTTGTTTGTCTTGCATCAGGAGAAAGGTCAAGTGTCTTCTTCTGATGGCAATCTCCAGTGTATTTGGCTAACCATATCTTGCTGCCGGGTCATTGTCCTGGCAAGTACATTTGCACTTGTCAGGGGTGTGTTGGTCTTACCTGCCAGGAAGCACCTGAATTTTTCTGCACTGACTAAGACAAATGAAATGCTATTATTAATCCATTTTTTTTTTGTACTTTGATTTGGGAGTTACCTGTTGGATGTCCTGTAAAACCCAAGAGAGAAAGACTTGAGGGAAATATTGCTATTTATTTGTATTTCATTGCTATCTCCGAAGCTTGGTATGCCTTTATGAAATACACTGGTTTGGAATTACATTGAGCATAACTAGGAACTAATGAAATACAGGATGAGGCTAGAAACAAATGGGTAGGATTGGCTTTTGCCCTCCGTCTTGTTATCTTTCTTTTCAGAGGTGGCTGCTGCAAGACCATTAGATGGCTAATCAAGAATCTTTATAAGATGTCTGTAGTGTTTGAGTGGTTTTGATTTCTTGAAAAGGTCTACATGGCATACAAATTGTACTTTTCCCTCAGTAAATATCCAGTATGCTTACAGTAAGTCCTTGCCTCCCTGAGTGCGAAAATCTCTATTGCTTGATTGGCTAGGAGCATCATAGAAGAGAGTCTGGATGGAAGATAAAAGCTTCATCCACCCTTTCCTCTTTGGTTGCATTTCAGGTCTCTGTGTGCCAGCAAGTGCAACCTGGGCTTGCTAGTGGGAACCTCTGCCTCTGCAGGCAGGATCATAAAACACTCTTGG
>JBCJKH010058057.1:0-10139 GCA_039877255.1 Loriculus beryllinus
GCAGCCACAGCTTCTCTGGGCACCCTGTGCCAGCGCCTCAGCACCCTCACAGGGAAGAGCTTCTTCCTTATATCTAACCTGAACTTCTCCCGTTTCAGTTTAAACCCATTCCCCCTTGTTCTATGGCTACAGTCCCTAGTGACGAGTAACTCTCCAGCATCCCTATAGGTCCCCTTCAGATACTGGAAGGCTGCTATGAGGTCTCCACACAGCTTCTTTTTCCATGCCTTGTCCTCCCTCCTCCTCTCCCTCTCTCCCAGTGTCACCCCAAGGATGGTGGTACCCAGCATGGCTTTGGGACCTGGTTGCTGCCTGGCATGAACCCCAGCACCAAGAAACCCTTTCTGCTGCTGAGGGGCTGCCATGTCCAGAGCTATAGCAGTGACATGGTTTGGCCGTTGGGCCTGGAAAGCCCATGGGAGCACGGGCTGCTGAGGAAGGATGTGTCTATCTGTCAGCTGCTTGGGTGATTACAACTGATGGGCTAAGGAGGTGGCTGCAGGCAAGGCTGCCCCTGTCAGTGCTCAGCTGTGCTCCTGCTGCTGCGCCAGTCAAACGTGGAAAATTTCTTCCTTTATCTCCTCAGCCGCTCCCGTGGAACACAGCATGGACAAGGGATGGATGTCACCCATTATATGAGCCAGAATGACCAACAAAACTAGAGCACCACAGAGGGGAACCCCAAAAGTCAAATCCTTCAGGTCATGTCTGTGGCCACATTAATGGTCCAAAACCAGCTTCAGCAGTTCCTGTAGACCCTACATAAACATGCTATGTTTATGTCCTCACAGCAGCAGAGGTGCCCAGTGCCCATGAGATACTGCACTCCCTTCTGAGGGGTACTTGCACTCTAAGCTGGAAAAAGAGGGATCAGGGATGAATTCAGAGCACATAATGCCTGGCACAGGCTGTGGACCTTTTAAGGTCAAGCTGTGGCTCAATGGCTTGGAGTGATTACATCTCTTGGCCAGCTAAGGGACAAGCCACCCTGTCTTCAGGCACTATGAGCCATGGTGCTCAGCATCCTCTCCAAAACAGCTCCCCAGCGCTATCCCATAGCTGAAACACACACCTGGGTCCTGCTCCACAGCCCAGCAGGATGATGGACACCTCTGCCAGTATCCCCAGCCCTTTAAGGCAGGGAAGCCATCGCAGGTCATTTTGTGAAGCAGCTCGAAAACTTCCAAGCACGTCCATGGCCCAGACACCAGGACCCTGCCAGGATGGATGGAGCTCTGGGAACATGCTCACTCGCTGCCCATTGTCCTCCCTGTCCCTTGAGGAGATGTTGGGCTTGAAATGATGTTCCTGCCTGGTACTCCTGGGGTTGGCAGAGGTGACCTGGGTGACTGAGGCTGGAGATGACCTGCAGCCAGGCTTTGAGCAAACAGATGTCACAAGGATGGGAGGGAGAGCAAGACTGTGTGACCCATGCTGCCTGCATGGAGAACCCCCCAGCTTACCTTTGCAGGCCTTGCGGTCCGTGATAGACTTGCTGAGGTCCCGGTAGAAGCCCTCCTTGCAGTAGTGGCAGTGCCGCCCCGCAGTGTTGTGCCGGCAGTTGAGGCACACGCCGCCGCTCTTCCTGCCCGAGAGCTTGTACAGCTCCATGTTGAAGCGGCAGCGCCGGGCGTGCAGGTTGCAGTTACAGGCTGCAAGGGAAGGGGAGAGGATGAGGGCTGGGGGTGCGACCTGAAACCCACCGGGGTGAGCTGGAGCCGCCCCAGTGCCGACGAGCAGGACAGGCAGAGCACAGCTCGCCCCAGATGCGCCGCATCAGCCAGTGCAAGGGGGTCAGGGTGGAGGAGAAAGGGCACGTGTAGGGCTGGGGCACGGCTCGGCTGGAGGCAAGTGTGGGGTGGAGGAGTGCAGATATGGGGTCTGGCAGCACACCCAGACACCTGCAGCTCTGTTGTCCCCCATCTCCCTTTCCACCCTCATGGGTGGGTGCTGGCCTTGCTCCTGCTGCCTCACAGGGCACCATCCTCACCATCAACAATGGAGCTCCCAAACACCTTCCATTTAAGGCTCTACCCTGTATACATGTATGCGCACACACATAGCAAGCCCACACAGCAACCCATGTGCACAAATGCAGGCTCACACACACGCATGAATAGCATGCACAGACGCTGGCACACGCTCACATGTGTGTGCTGCTGCAGACCCCACACACATGCTGTTCTTTTATCAGCTCCCCCTGCCCGGCTCCAAGTGTACAAGATAAAAAGGCAAAGCAACGCCCGCTCCTGCTTAACACTCGCAAAAGGATAATGGGAACAAGATTTCTTTTGGCGAAACACGACGCCCTTCCCCCGGAGCCGGTAAATTGAGGTTGGGTGAGAGTTTTTCCAGGCGTCCTGTGAAATTCATTAATGTGTCAGACCAGATTTAACTGCTCAGGCCTGGCTTGGCGGGTGTGTGAAGTTGTCTCCCCCACGGCCGGCAGGAGCTTCAGTCCTGCAGATCAAACACTCCCTCACCCGCCTGGTTGCAAGGATGCCGGTGGAAGGAAGAAAGAGCAAACTCCGGTCCTAAAAACAAAAAGAGCCTTTCGAAGGCTTAAGTGAGTGGGGCAAAGACTGGTGCTGGCACCACACGTCCAAACCCTCAGCTCCCCCCGGAGCTCCCCCATGCTGAGATTAGTGTAAAAATCACACGGCAGGCATCAAAATAACACTTGGTGTGTCGGTAGGTGCCTCGGGGGCTTGTGCCTTTTGAGGTCTTTGTTGTTTGTTGCCCTGGTGATGGTGAAAATAGGGACTGCTGAGACAAATTCTGACTCTGGATACTGGGATGCAGCTCCTGTAGGGAGAGCAGCAAATACTGGCCATGGTCCAAGTGGTCTGGGATGCTCTGTGCCAGGGATGCTGATGCTTGGCCAGGCTTTGCCAGGGCCAGGAGAGGTGGTAAAGTACCCCAACATCTAGGCTGCCCTTGCACGCACCAGATAGCAGGACAGGGACAAGCCAGGTGGTTTGTGCCATTGAACTGAGGCAGCTGCATGGAACTGCAGCAAAGGATCAATTTTCGGGGATATAGGGGCCTCACTATTCCCTTGCATCACTGATAGGCCAGTTGGGTCACTGGGAATGCTTTGGGCCACCCCTGTTTGTCCCTGGCATCCTGTGGGGAAAGAGGGCAGATGGCAGCCCAGAGCCACTTGTCTACGGGCAGCAGAGAAAGGTCAGGTAAATGATTCACTGCCCTTGGCATGCGTCCCTCCCTGTCTCCAGTTTAATTGGTGAGAAAGTAACTGGTTGGGACGTTTCACAGCATCACCAAATCTGCTGCAGGCCAGGGGCCCTCCTGAGTGGCACCTTTCCCTGGGAACATGCTGCAGATCCTCCCAGAAGCTGGCTTTTGGGAAGAAACCTCCTCCTGCTGCCCAGCATCATCCCCTTTGGGATGCTGCTGCTGCCCACTCTGGGCTGTTGCTCCCAGACTGGGTTGGGGGTCAGGAAACTTCCTCCAGCTGAGCTGGAGCCAAGCCAGAATTTTGGCATGGTCCTGGCCAGCCAAAGCGGGGATCTGGCCAGGCTGGGATGGATGGCTGTCCCCTGCTCAGGGACAGGGTCACACCAGCACGGGATCCACGGTGCAGCCATCTGGCACTAATCGAGGCAGCCAGGTCCCCCTCTTACCCAGATAAATGCTTCCCTGTTCCTCAGCGCCAGTTAGGTTGCAAGCTCTGTCTGTCTCCCGTTAATCACTAATTAAAGGCTTGAATGTTCCCTGCTGTTCGGGGTATTAATAAGAATTTAATCGCACAGTTTGGGGCTAATTATGTGGTAGCTTGCTTCCACCCTCATACAGTATGCCCAATTAAACAATCATATGATCAATTAAACAATCACAACATCTAATAATTTGCAATAATAGACTAATTAAATGTTGACACCTTGCAATGGAGCAACATTCTGTCCCCTTTTTGATGGTGGCTGAAACCCTGCCCAGGCTCTGGCCACCCCGCAACATCTCCTCCTCCAGGCTGCTGCGGGTGAAGAGTGCAGGGTGATGGCACAAGGCGGTTTGGGGCAGGAAGCCCGGCACAGGACAGGCAGCACTGTGCACCAGAGCACATGTGTGGCAGGCGATGGATGGAGCCCGCAGGGCAGGAGCATGGCTGCCGCCCCTGGAAGTTCCCTGGGAATAATTAGGGAAGGCAGCCGGCTCAGCGAAACCCTAGACCTGCCACTGCTGCCAACCCGCAGTGGATTCGAGCTACGCCCCTGCTTTGGCTGGAGGAGAGCCCAGGGCAGGATGAGGCTGCACCTCTACCCTGGGATGGGAACTGAGACCCTTCCCTCCCATCCACACTGCCCCTCCTCATGAGGAATGTGCTTGGGAAAAGAGGGGCCAGGGCTCATGCCTCTGCTGCCAAGAAGCAGGAGGGGAAGCAGAAGTGGTGGAGAGCCCTCCCTGAGGAGCTGTGAGGGGCAAGGCTGAGCCACTCCAGTCCCAGCTAGGGAGGAGCAGGACTTAAGATGCTCAGACAAGTGTGAATCCCCTTCATCATGGTGGCTGCCTACTTCCAGCGCTCCTGCCTTGGCACCTGCTGTCCATGCAGTGCAGCATCCCAGCAGATTGGGGGTTCAGGGGGATGCTGCTCGCTTGCTACCTCCCAAAGCCACCACTAACCCCGAATCACTGCCCACTGTGCTCCCAGGGAAGGACCCTGCTTGGCGCTGCTGTTTTCTAGCACATATGCTAGGGAGAAGGTGAGGAGAATCCTGCCAGGGAAGGAGCTGCCAACAGCACAGATCCTGCTCCACGAGTAAAACAGGCCAGGGCAGCTCAAGGGGGCGTTCCTGAGATGATTTTTGCATGGCAAGTACTGAGATAGAAGAAGAAAGCAAAGATGTACAAGAAGGGGCAGAGGACATGGGGGAAGCACATGGCATCCTCTAAATCCCATCACCACTCCGATCATCAGTGTTTTCAGGCTCTGGAATCCCAAATCAATCTCCACAGCCCTCCAGCTCAGAGCAGAGGGAGCAGCAGCCAGCGATGTCCCTCCATGAGGGCGCAGCCCCTCCTTCCTCACCGAACCCTCCGCATCAGAGCCAGCCCCGTGCATTATCCCAGTGATTCGGGAGCGCTCCCGCAGCGGCGGCCACAAAGGGAACAAGAGCTCCCGCATCCCCAGCGACTGCATCAATTACTTCCAGTGGCTGCCCTGTGCTAATCCGCTTCCCTCTCTTCTCCAGGACGGGTGTTAAGGGGTTGCCTGCCGGGGTGCGGTGACAGGCTGCCCCTGAGCAGCTCCGCATGTGCAAGCATGCAAGGAGGAGGAGGAGGCACAAGAATAAAGCTGATGCATCTCATGGGGGAGCTCGGGACTTTGGCGATCCTGCTCACACTGGCCACTCTACTGGGATTATCCTTCACTGAAGGGCTAAAAGCTGGAGGGACACACGGATGAGGACACGTGTCTCTCCTTCCTGCCCTTCTCTGTCCCGTTTCGGCCAGAGCACAGCAAAGCATCCTAATATTGGCAGAGCAAACACCTAGTGGGACATTTAGCCCTTTTGGGGCATCAGAGAGCCCCTTGTGCCCATGGACCAATGGCACCACCTTCTAACCACCAGGCACAGGGCCATGCACCCTGTGGCATTGCCAAGCCAGCAGTGTGGTAAATCCACTGTTACCATCCTGGCTGGTGACATCCCCAAACCTGCCTGCTGACGCCCCCCAATGCCTCAGCATAGCAACGTCCCCGTGAACCTCATGGCCACCCCACGGCAGCCATGGTGGGCTCATGCCCATTGCCCATGCTCGGACCTCAGCCATCATCCCCACCTGTTTCACCTCCGCATTTCCCACCCCAGCCAGATGCAGGAACTCTTGTGAAGTAAAAAAAGTTTGTCCTCAGCTGTGTGGATGGATGTCCCAGCACCGTGACATGATGCAGGACATAAATTTGTCCCCATGCCAGAGCAGGTAGAAACTCCTGGAGGGGGACAAACCCTCACGCAGGATGCTGGGGAGCACAGAGCCAAGAGGTGACACTCCCACATGATCTGAAGCTGTACCAGCCACATGGTTCCATCCAAATCCACTTTTGGATTGTAATAGCCCCCCAGGCCTGCCCCTTAGCTGGCACTGAGCTGCCAACCTCCTGCATCCATCCACCCTCCTCCTTCTCACCCCTCCGTAGCCGCACATGATCACCCATCACCACACGTCAGCATCACCGGTGACTGGCTGCAGGATGGAGTCTGAAAGGCTGCAGCCCTGGGCTGAGCAAAGGGAACTTCCCCTGCAGCCTCTCCTTTTAATTGGTACTAATTGCTGCATCTGTTCATGCTGGCTGGGGAGATGTCATTGTTGAAAGGCACAGAGGGGAAGGCTCGGGGAGCTAATCCAGCTTTCAGCTGCTAAGCCCTTTGGAGGCGGGTGATAGAGAAGCTCTTTTCAGGTCCCTTCAGAGAGGGCACAAAGCCTGAGAGGGGAAAGGGAGAAAGAAGGGGAGCGAATCAACAGGAAAAAACTACTTTCACACGCAGCTTGGGGAAGGGTCTTTGTGCAGGGGGCTTGTTGGGGGGGAGTTTGAAGGGACTGAGCTGTGCCCCCACCTCCTCTTCTCTCTCTGGTTTATCTTTTCAGCCCCATCTGCCAAAAGGGTGACACAGTTGAGGGCAGTATGCTCAGGAGCACAGCCCTGCAGTGCAGGACCTTCACCCTGTGATGGCCAAGATGGACAGAGCGACAGGAGATCTGCAGATGCTCCCCTCAGTTTAACCTCTTCTGTGCCAGCAGAGCCACCACCACTGCCATCACCCTGCTGTACCAGAGGACTTGATGGCGAGGCAGATGCGCTGTGCGGTGCCCCAAGAATCCTCATGTTGGGGTCCTGCTTTTTATCCCAGGGGGTTTCCATGGGGTCACTTCCATCCAGAGCCCTTCCCCCAGAGGCAGCAGCCATGGGCAGGGTGCAGAGTTGATGGCTTTTTTCTGAGCTTTGCTCCAAAACTCATCTTTCTGAGACAAGTGGGAGAATGCAAGGGCTGACACATTCCCACAGGGAGTGAGGTGGTTTAAAGCATTGACTCCAGCACTTGTTTTGAGCCTGTTGCCTTTTTAGCCATTCTTAGAAGAAATCCACTGTAACATATATATATATATATATATATATATAAAAGCCGACAGCTGGGATCTCAACAAGACATCGATCACAAATACTAACAAGTTCCCCTGACCTCTGGCACATCCACTGAGCCTTTCACGGGCTGATTAATGGTACTCCATCCTCCCGCCACCCCTTGGGACCCAGGCTCCAGTCCAGGAGGAGTGAGGGGCTGTTCCTCCCTCTCCCAGACCTTTGCAGGGCTGTGGCATTCCCCAATCCCATCCCAAATCAGGACAAAAGAAAAACACCTCCATCAAAATCTCACAAAGAGTCAGGAGTGGGAGAGCTGAGCAAAGCCGGTATGATATTTTGGAACCATTTCATTTCAATGACAATATTTTTAACCTCTGCAAGGACAGACAAGCTACAACCACCACTCAAAGCGCCATGCCAAACCCCCATGAATGGTAAAATGTTGACTCAGGTATTTCCTCAATCTCTGCCAGGTTTTGCTGCCTGCTCCCTACCCCACAGCACATCTCAGGGCAGACCACTGTGGTTCCCCGTCCTGGCCCAGGGACAGTTTGTTTGATGCCCAAGGGAAAACCCCTAGGTGAGCATTGTGCATCCCACACCGAGGTTTGCTGACCTGCTGGAAGACACCGCTGATTTTTTGGAGTGTTTCAGTGGTTTGGCCCACGGCAACTTGCTGGAGGGCTGGGAAAGGCTCAGCTCAGCAGAGACAGGGCAGATGCTTGAGCCTTTCCAAGCTCTCCGGGGAGGGGGATGCTCCCCAGTACCTCTGGACAAGCGCGCTCTATCACTTTGGCTCAGCACCCATCCCTCCCGCCCCCAACAACCCATTTAAGGGTTTCAACCCTGTAAAAAACGTAAGCGAAAAATAAAATCTCACTCACCCAGACACTCATTGGCCTCACGAGCCGTGGCTCGCTGCCAGGGTCGATCATAGTGGAAGGGCTTGCAGCGGTCACACTCGGGCCCCTCGGTGTTGTGCTTGCAGTCACACACCAGCTTCTGCTCCTTGTCTTTCACACAGCGTGCCGCATGCCCGTTGCACTTGCAGCGCCCGCCGACCTGCAGCTCCCCTACCGCATAGTAATACGGGGTGGAGCTGGTGCCCCCATCGTCCTCCCCAGCATCCCGGCTGCTCAGGTCACGGAAGAGGTGAGGGCGGCTGAAGACCACACGGATGTCGGTGGCTGTCACCCAGTCCTGGAGCACGGGGCTGCTGTCGAAGTCCTGGGCAGAGGGTCGCCCATCAAGGGTGCTGAAGGCGATGAGCCCGCCGGTGAGCGGGTAGAGATCGGTGAGGCCATCGGTGCAGAGGGCCTCCTGCTCATTCTGCTTGGTGACGGTGGCTTTGCTGGGCTTGCCGTAGATCTTACGGCACTGGGAGGAGTAGTACTGGTACGGCACCCAGGTCTTGCCGTAGTCCATGGACTTGAGGATGACGGTGAATTCTGGCCGGGGAGAGCAAAACTGGAGGCTGACATAGACAACCTCAAACTTCTTGCCGAGGGAGAGAGTGAGGGTGACATTCTGGGGTGAGTGGTGGAGGGTCTCAGAGCGCCAGCACGTCATATTGGATGCGGTGTTGAGGTCGGTCAGGTAGGCGGGCGGGTGGGCTCGGCGCGGGTCCGAGGCATTGCAATGCCGTGTTGGGGGCTTCCCACACGTGCTGGAGGCTTGGACCTCCTTCCCGAAGGCGGCATTGACGAATTCAGGGATGCAGCGGCGAGGAGCACCACTCTCATCGTAGCAAGGATCTGGGAGGGTCTGCTGGGCCACAAAGGGGTTCACGGTCTGGGAGAGGCCCAGCATGGCAGTGGTGAGGAGCAGGCGCAGGAGCTGCAGGACCTCCATCCTCCCGGGCGAGGGAAGTGGCTCCTCCCTGAGTGGACAGCAAAGAGAGACAATGGCTCCTGCAGCTCTGCCACGAGCAGCACAACTGCAGCACTGCTCATGCAGGAGGCTGGTAAGGGATGGGGAACACCTCCATGTCTGCCTCTCGACCTGTGCTCACCTTCCCACCCCACACTTACTGATGTAGTTTCCTGGGAGTGCAGCAGGGAGGTGATTATTTATCCACACTTATCCCTCGCTGCTCATCAGCGGGAGTGAAATATCAACGATGGGAGGGAGGTAAGAGCTGGGGAGACCTTTCAGCTGTGGCAGGAGCTGCAAACCCAAGTTACCCAACCACAGCCTGAAACAGCTCCTGCCAGTGGGAGAGAAACAAGCACCAGTGAAAACACCTTGTGAGGGCATGTTAACAACAGGCAGGAGCTCACCACGATGAACGCTTTGGATCTAGCACCACTTTCCCTGCTGTGCCACATCCCAAGCAACATCCCAGTAGCCTTGGGCATGGTAGCTTTCCTGAACCAGACGCTAGATCCCTTCCAAATCCCACCACTACGCTGCCTGAGTATTCCCACTGGCAAAAGAAGGTCATTTTGGCCTCACCCCCAGAAACCCAGATCTGGGACTGGCCTGTCTGTTAATGGAAGGAAAGGTAAAGACCATCATTGTCCACATTCAAGTGTCTTCTCCAAAAGTTTTGCAGTGACTGATAGAATCTAGAGGAAAGTCATAAAGTAAATACTTGAATGTTCAGTTGGTGGTAGCTGATAAAATTGGACAACGCTCACCAGCAACATTTGATGTAATTATGGATTAAAATCAGCTTGAAGGTGCTTGCGAATACCTGACAGAAAATCTTGAGGTGCACTGGTGTAGTGCACCCACACCCGTGACTCCGCTCCTCAGGTGAGATTTAGGGTCCTCTGCACTTTCACCATAACCTGTAGCAATCACTGGATTGCTGCTATGAAAATACATTTCAGACCCAAACAGCAGTGCAGATCAGATGGATTTTTGATCAGCAGGGAAACAGTGTAATAGGTTTTAAACGGTATAACCTATACTTGCTTCATAAGTTACTATTGTCAAGGGCCTGTAGGGACAGGCCAAGGGGGAATGGCTTTAACCTGACAGAGGGGAGACTGAGCTGAGCTCTTAGGCAGAAGCTCTTCCCTGTGAGGGT
>JBCJKH010058059.1:16910-26940 GCA_039877255.1 Loriculus beryllinus
ATTGCAGTTGGCCATAGCAGGACAGACCCATGTATCACTGAAGCAACCAGTAATTTATGATGCATTTGGAACTCTATATTAACATTTCAGACTGCAATGAAGTTTCATATTGAACGAGGTCAGGCCTGATTGTATGATTAAATAATTTGAAATTGTTATTAAATTTTGCATTTCTCCAGCTTTTCAGCATGACTATTTTACTTTGGGGCATTCCATTAATCAAATCCACACAAGCTTTGTTGGGTCATGTTCGTTCCATCACCTATTTATGTAGCCGTAAGTCATCAAGTTAAACAAGCTGCAGAGAGGTTA
Organism: Loriculus beryllinus; assembly: GCA_039877255.1. NCBI lineage: Eukaryota > Metazoa > Chordata > Aves > Psittaciformes > Psittacidae > Loriculus > Loriculus beryllinus. Next base: position 17,223 of record JBCJKH010058059.1, read on the forward strand.
TAAAGGTTTTGCAAGTTGGTATTTTTTGCTTTTCCTTCAAACCTGGAAATTTGATATATATCAGTTGTTGTGGCCAGGTCTTTTTCATGCTTGGGCCATCACACTGTGAAAGCGAATGACTTAGACCTCAATCTGGTATGTGTATCTTTTGAATAGTTATTCTTCTGTTATGCTTCCAGTTAATCTTCCCTTTTTACCAAGTTTTCAAGTTACAGAGCTGTGTACTTGGTGTACATTGGCAGCTTTCAAGTTACAAAGCTGTGTACTTTATGGTACATCCAGTGCTTCAGAATGGTGGATCCTAAAGCCACCTCGCAGCACTGCAACCCGTCTTTGCACATCGAGAGAAGCAAACTACTGAGTTGAGAGGATGGATCTGAGATTTCTCTGGGTTTCTGAGATAGAGTGGCTGGTTAAACTCAGGTCTCCTAAATCTCTTGCTTGAACCTAATCAGTATTTGGGAAAAAAATGTAGGAATATTTTGCATGTTAATGAAGTGCTGTTTATAGTGGATGACACAAATATGGGGTTTGAGCACGTTTTTTTCCTGTGATTGAGACATTAGTCTCTACAGCCCCTTAAACATAAACTGGGGTACAATAAGATCATTATGGAGTTTGCTGCTTGCAAACCCCCACAGATATTCACATTTCTCCTGTAGAAATCTGCGAAACTGAATCTCTCCTGCAAAATTACACTAAGCCATCTTTCATCCTGCTACTTAGCAGGGACCTTTGGTCCTTGTTTCTCGCCTCTTTTCCTGAGCTATAGCACTTGTCAGTTTGTATTATGCATACTTGTAAGTAACAGAAAATGAGAAAAGATATTATCCAGGTAGAATGGCATGGAAGTTTTACAAAGTGAGCTTTGAATAATACCAAATGATAATTAAAGTGTTAGATTTACTGTGCATGTGTATAAAGGTATATATGCATTATTTTTTATATATATATAAGTATTTATTGCATATATATATAATATTGTTATAATTTCTTTTTCCAGTAGCAGCTAAGCTCCAATACTGGAATATATAACAAGAGTTTTACTGTTGATATCAACAGTGTTGGATCATGCCAAGAGGGTAAAATAAAAACCAACGGTCATGTGTGTTTTGTTCCCCAAATTTACTTCCTTTTGCCTTGGTGGTAGAGCTGCCCATCCTCTTTGGGAAGTCAAAGCATCTAATGAGGAAAGATGCTTAAGTGAACACTATTGTTCAAGTCAGTCCTGAAGCTGAGAAGAAGGATGGGAAGGCTGCATGCAAAAAATAGAGCAGCTCTGACTTTTCCCAGAAAGCTTGTCAAGGAAAAAAAAAGATGTTCAGAGCTGGTATTTTTGCACTACATATTCAACATTCACAACAAACTCAGAATGCCAAAAAACATGGATTTTAATTGGAATGAAATGAAATGTGGAGCTTTGCCTGCTGAATGGCCGGTTCCGTGCCCTGTTCTCCTCTCTTTGTAAAGGAAACGAAGGTTAACCTGAGCAATCAGATAGGGATTCCTTTTGTGTAATTGATTTTTTGATGGCTTTAATCCCCCTACCAATGGTTTATTACATAAAACCATGTCAGGGAGCATAAAGGGAATGTCTGGAGAGTTCAGCAGTACAGAGCCAACAGAACGGTTCCAGGTGCTGTGAAGAGGAGCAGGCTTCCAGCTCTTGTAACTGTCATTGCAGACCAAATACTCTGTCCCTAAGTCCCAAGGAAAATACCAGTGCTGTGACACACCAGCCACAGCTGAGGTGCATTTGCTGTAGTTCTGGATCTGCAAGTTTTATTCTGCTTTTAACACTGAACTGTGAAATAATAAATGTGCATTTGCAGACTTTATCTGTGGGCCTTGCCAGAGATATGTCATCTGATTGTGCATGTAGGTAGCATTTAACATAATCTGCCCTGGCACATTCATAAGATAAGACAAAAATAATATTTTATCACCATGCAGTAACAGCCTCTTATCAAACTCCAAAGTCTTAATTAGGGATTTCTCTCCATGTCCCCACTTGTCTGATGACCATATAAATGTCTCAATTAGATAATTAATATAGTCCATACTGCATGATAGTATACAGCAATTTAAGGCAGTGAGCTCAACAGAAACATTTCTGTTTTATATTGGTAGGAATTTAGCTAAATATGGGAATCTACAAGTTCCTCTTCTGATATTGATTCTATTTTTTTAACTTCTTAGAATGCTATTGTCTCCATTCTTCATATACTCTGAGAGATGACAGGATATTGGGTTGTTTATGATGCTTGGCCTGAATGTCATTTTATATTTTATTTCAAGTTTTAATCGATTTTTGGTCTGTAGTGTACAGATCAATATGCATACAAGATGTACACTTTCTAGAGTGGGAAGACCTACCCAGTGCTTCATTTATATTCCAAATCTATTATCCCTATTTTTCTTACCTAAAAGCTTCTTGCAGATTTAAACAGGAGCTTTCAAGTTCCTTATCCATCTCTACCACTATAGGAATTCTGCCTAATATTTAAACAAGTTCTTAGTGAATGAGAGGTAATATCTTAATCTGTAAGTCTTTCAATATAAGGTGTTGTGTTTGGGTTTTTTTTTTCCAAGTAATGACCAAAGATAAAATCACCCATGAAAACATTCATAGTCTAAGGTGCTTATGTCTTCTAAGTGAGGACATTCATACTTGAACTTCCTTGCAGATCCGTTCTGGAATAAGGTGGATCAGCCATGTGGCAAAGAATTTTACATTAATTTCCCAGTAAAAGACAGATGGATAGATGGGAGCATTGTTTTGGAACATCTCCATGTTTCATGTTGGGTAGTGGTAGCAGAGTCTGTCCCAGGCTGTGCATAGCCAGGACGAAGCTCTAAAGGCATAAACTGAACATTGTCACTCTTTGAACTTAATATACTCAGAGATGTTGATGTCAGAAACCAGAGTTAATTGTATGTAGCAAGATCCAAGGCCATATTTATGGGTAATTTAATATAAAGAAAATTAATACCAGAAAGCCAATAAAAATTGAAAAATCGTCTGAAGAACTGAGGTTGCTGCTACTGAGTTTGTAGTATCTGCTTAGATATACAACAGTAAGACTTCATTGACTTAGAAAGCCTGCTTGTGCTTGGATTTATCTTGATCAAAAACCTACTAAAGAAAAAGAAGGAAGTACAGGAACAGTAGGAAAAGCACAGAGACAAGCAAGCTGGCCTGATGCCACAACGCAGTGCCGGCCTCGGGAATATGAATTCTAACACTTGGAAAATACAGTAACGGCCTGCATCACAAAAATGACATTAATGATGAAACTCATTGGTTAAATCTTGGGAAACCTGAAGTTGACTGCAGAGGGGCCGATGAACTGCTCTATGTTTATGATGGTGAAGCCATTGATAAACAAAAACTTGCCAGAGGAATTTTGGACTGCTAGAAATTTATTTGTAAACGTGTAAAGGACTGTCTAAAAAAGTGAAACATTTAAAAAATTCTGAAATAATATTTTAACTACTTCAGAAATTTGACTCAGAAAATGATTTTTGAGTTTTCATGGTTTCTTTGTTTGGGGTAGCTTATTATTTTAATACGTCAAAAGCTTAGCATGGATGGAGAAAACTTCTACGATCACTTAACATGTATGTGTTCTATTGTTGCTTTATGCAAATTCCTGATTTGCCAGTGCTTTTGGTGGTGCATGGAAAGGAAGGAAATTTCAGAGGAATCACTCTGGTTTTGGATCTGGGGCTGACCCTGTTCGTGACACTTAAATTTTGCATTTCTGCTGTTCTCTCCAAAGCTCACTTTGGACAGCTACTGTTTGTTATGTGTTTGCATCTAGCTATTATCTGGGAATCAGAAATTATTCTACAATGTACAGAAAGTTACTTTGGGTGTTGCATTTTCTCTAAAATTGAAAAGGGTTCCTTCTGTTAAGACTTCACTTGTTTTTTTCACCAATTATACTCCTTTTTCTCAGATTTTCTGGTATAAAACTGATTTACCTATGATACTTCTTTCTCTCCTGAGAAATTAACATCTGTCTCCAGCATCTGTCTCTAGCTTCATTCAAAAACAGTGGTGGGGAGAACATTAATTTTATGGATATATTTGTATCATTGAGTCTCTGTCAGTAAATCATTTCTGATTTTAAGAAGAACCTGCAGCCTCTACCTACAATAACTTTCAGAAGCAGAGCTAATGCGGAGCAGCTAAAAATAATAATGTGGAACAAAAATGAAAAAATACAGAGAAGTCAATGTTGTGAGTTAACACTGACATATTTTTACCAGAAAAGGACCAAAGCATCAGCAAAGCATCAGCTTGTTTCAGCAAAATTTATAGTAGTAATCAGTTCCTGTACAGCTTTGATACCCTTTCAGCTTTTGACTCTTGATTTAAATCACTTCTCTGGGAATATTGTGAATAAAGCGGCACCCTGCACACAAGTACGGTTCACAAAAGGCACTAATCCTCTCCCCAGAAGTTCCACCTCTTTTTTTGTAAAGGCATTTTGCTCAGCGCAGCAACTCACATAGGCAGATATTCACTGGGTTTCTATGTGAGGTAATGTTTTAAGGTCCTTAGACTGGATAAATAATGCTGACTCCTAGATTGTTTCTGGGCCTGGCTGTAGACACACTATCTACATGGGTGTCAAAGTACAAAGTACTGAATTCATTCCATGATGAGCTGAGAAATGTACCAACAGACCAGGTGGGGTCCTGAAATGTGATCTATATATTCACTGCTCTATCCCTTCTTCTCATCCTTTGTTTTCTAGGACAGACAAGTGGCAGAACAAAGGAATAAGCTGCTTCAGAGAGTGTGGTTAAACAAATTCAATAAAACAGGAGAAAAGCTTTGTGATTCCTGAACTCAGTGTCTCCATTCCTGGGACAGTGCAGTTGTGTCCTCTAATCCCTCTCCAGGATGTATTGCTGCAGCCTCAACTGAGAGGCAACGTGTATATACAGTTGCTTGGGGCAAGAACTCACATGGGTGTCAAAATGTCAAAACAGTTCCTCTGCTGCCTGCATTTACACTTCTCCTGGGACTGAGGAGAGCAGAAGTTGCAAGCTTGCATTCTCCTTCCAAATTTCCATCCTATTTTTAAATTGCATCTTTTTGGAGGGTGGGAGGGAGTAAATCAAGATGGAAATACATACTCCAGAAAGAACATGTTCTACTTTTTTTTTTTTTTTTTTTTTTTTTTGTCCGTTGGTATCAAATAAGACATTTCTTTTCAAAACAAGATTACTATTTCTGGAAGAATCGCAAGTATTTATTCAAGCCAAGGCTTTCTTCCTTCATTGTTATTTGGTAAGTATTTCAGGTTCTAACACCCATAAACTCAGAGCAAACAATACTAATTAATTAGAAAGGAATAAAAGTAAGCCAGACAAAGCTTTTAAAAAATTAGAATTGTTTTCTGTAACCTTCCACTTCAGATGCTGTATGCCAGGGCTCAATCTTTGGATTTCTTTAATCATTCGGATTGGCCTGTTCTTTCTCCTGATTTATCCAGTGGTGCAGAAGGATTACATCAGCATAACGGACACTTGTTAAGTCTTGTCTTAAGTATTGTCTACATCAGTGCAATCAGCTTGACAGTGTTCCGATTTATTCCTTCTTGAAAAGCGTGGCATCATAAAGATGCTGTACTGTATATAGCACCACTTAGTGGCAGAAGGCTACTTCAAATTCCCCCTTCTGAAATCTAATCTGGGGAGCTTTGTTCCAAGTGAGACCAAACCCTTTTCCCTCCTCCCTGACTTTGCGCACTCAGAGTCCCCCAGTGCTGCTATGTGTCTGTCTCCCCAGCACAATAGCACTCTGGCTCTGAGCAGAACAATCACAGCATATCCCTTCTCTGTCTCTTTTCTCCGCTCTGCTCACACGTGTTTCTCATTTGGCTGTGCCCACGGAGAAGGACAAGTATCTTTTGCCTGTGTTCGTGGCTGACCTCAAGTTGTGTGGTGTGTGTAAATCAAAAGGTGCTACCCTAACTGCTGTTATACTTGGTTATCAACACAATGAATAGAAAAGAAAATAGGAAAACATCACAAAGCAGGCTGAGGGTGAATCCCTGCTTTCAGTAGCCAGAATATTACCAAAACAACTCAGACAGGTATTTTTCTTTGCACAACACTAATGTCAGGGATGTTCATCATGTAATAGTGAAAGTAGTGAAAGTAGTTCATTGTAGTGAATTTTAGCAATGTTAGCAGAAGTTTCTAACTTTGGGGATATAAAGAGAACTACTCTGTTTAGGGATAAAGGAGCCTATAATAACATCAGGGCTTGGAAAAATTAAAACAGATGGACACTTCCTTCCTCACCAAAACTCACTGAACCTTCCAAAGGGATATTGTGCTGTCATACTACAGCCCCTGCCTGCATGGGAAGAAAGGGTGCTTCATCAAGAAACATAAAGTAAAATCTGCTGTTTATAACACATACTGGACAAGCAACAGCAGGCTGCAAACTTCAGGTTTAATTTTAATGACACTATCTCATATGTCATTGCAGTAATTTTATTTTTTCTGAGTGTTTCTTTACAGTACTTATAGAAATGGCTCTTTTCGAGCCATAGATTAGCACATTACGGCTATAAGTGACTGGGAAAACAGTAATGGTAGAGACGGTAAGTTCCATTCTTATTGTAAAGTTCCTCACAAGCATTTGCAGTTTCTTTCCAATGTCCTATCAGCTGTATTCTGATCGTATGCTCTGCATCAGTTATTCCAACACAGTACTGAGAACTAATTTTTTCAATCAGTTGTGTCCAAAATGCATATGCAATCTCACATCTGAGTTGTGTGTACAATTACTGAGATTCCATGCGTGCATTGGGTAATTTCTCACATAAATGCACTTAATTAGTCATCTGTGCATGAGCTTTCCTATTTGCATACATACTTAGGGCAATTTTGCATGCAAATTAAGCACTTTATATATATATATGTAAAAGTTTGACTCTCATCATGTTTACTAAACAGAAGCTTATGTTAGATCTGGAAGAAAATAATTAAGTTGTCTGACAGCATACAATACAATGTGGTAGCTTGCATATGGGTTATTATAGTGTCCACATCCTGCTGAGGTTTTCACAGAAAGGTTATTAGATTTATCTCTCATAAAATACTTGAGGATCAGCTGTGTAAATGACCAATCTATTGAAATATCCGGATAGGTGAAGTACAGGTTATGCAATTCTGCCCATAACTTGTGCCAGATATAATTTGTATTTGTTGTTGAAACCTTATAATAAAAATGTCCCATCTCAATCCTGTGCTTCTTCTAAGGCTACAATAAAACCTGTTAGGTGTTTTTGACATTTTGTATTGATGGATTTGTACAATCATTGTACAGTCATGTACAATATGCTTTATTAAACCACAAGTCTGCCTGTAACTCATAATGGAAAATGGTGTAGTAATATCTCCCTCAGTATTTCTCTCTCAGAGAGATCAAAACTACACATTATCCATTGTCTATCAGAGTTACTTTTTTAGCTGGGGGTTACCCAGTCTTGTATGTACTGGTATTTTTAGTGCCTACATACATGTCCTAGACACAGTTAGAGACAGCCTGACTTAAAAGCATGTGTACAGTTTGGAACATATTAGATGTGAGACCGCAGGATCTATTGTTCAGAGTTAACAGGATAACTACAGATAATCCTGTTATATGAATGCATGAACTTGAAAAATAAATCTTTGGAATTCACATATTTCTAGACACTGCCAAAAGGCAGCAGTTCCTCTGTACACAGGACAATCTGGGCTTGCACAAGAACCCCACCAATACCAAAAAATAGCACGTATCAGTTGAACAGTAGAGTCAGGTCACAGCTACCAATAGCAGTTAGCAAAATTTTTTTACCTTGTGACTCTTTCTCTTCCTTTCTGTTTATGTGTGTGTGGAGGACTTTGGGTTTTATTATTTTTAGCCTGCAATCACTCTGTATTATTCGGCTTACCGTGTCTACAACATTCCTAAATAGTCCCCTTTCTTTTATCTCTAGGCTTTATTTCACTTAGGCATGTAATATTAGTAGTAGAACTCCTCCACACCATATTATTATCCTTATTTATAGCTAAATCATAGTGATTCAGCTATTCAGATAAATTTCATATACATCTGTAACTTGGCTGAAGTTGCATGGAGACAAACACTAAATTTCTCACTACCTTTTTAAACTGGAAATGTACTGAATTTCTTCAAGTGTGTGATATTTTGTCATAAAGTAATCTCTTACAAAAGCCCATCTCTTCCTCTATATCCAAGTTTTCTTTTCTCATCTTTTCAGCTCTCCTATTCAAATCCATAAGCTGTCAAATCTGTCACTTGTAAAGTGTTTTGTCTTCCAGGTGGGTTTTGACCAAAGATGCTGACAGCTCCAGAAAATGACTTCATACTAAATAGGTAAGTGGGGCTTTCTCTGAGGAGTTCTGCCTCAGCATTTAGCATGCACATACACACACCTTTAGAGTATCTGCTGTGGTGCTAAAACTGTTGGATATATGCAGGAGGAAAGAATATTTGGGAGGCATACAAAAAAGCTGGATGCCACAAAAGGCAGAGAGAGCTCAGAATAAAACTTCTATTTATGCTTTACCAATCTGTGCAGAAGAAAACATGTACTTGTTTTTTTTCTGATGAAGAAGAAAAAGAGCATGTATTGTCAGTAATATAAGAAAGCCCGATCAGGACTTCACGTTTTTGATAGAGTGATCATTTACTAATATTTCTGCTTGTACCAGTGTAACTTATTTTGAGATGTGAGCTGGAATAAATTATATTAATGTGAACATTTTAGTGCAGCCATGTTCACCAAAAGGGGAAAGGCAGGCAATGGTGAAGTGATGAGGAGAATTGCTGCTATAAGCACTAAAACCAGCAAAAGTTGCAAGTCTGAAAAATCCCTATTTGCCTTTGGCAGTCCCTATAAAAGCCTGTTAATTATGTTGATATTTATTTGGAGTTCTGATGTGTGATGAGTAAAAACTACAAAGCTGTAAGGATTCATAGGGTAGACCCTGCCCCTTCTCCTGGTACCTTGTTGCATCTGTGAGTATATGCAGTGGTACGGGAGATCACAGCGATAGGACTTGTCAGAAAAACCTCCTCAGCTGCTTGGTTGGAGATGGTGGGGAGGAAATCACTTGGTTTATATCACTTCAATAAGGTTCTTATCAGATTGCTGTTACAGCTTAAAGCCTAGTGTGAATGCAACCATTTTTAGATGATGACTACTTTAGGTAACTCTGTGTTTCTGAGGTGATGACACAATCACGCTTAAACACACAGTTATATGAAGAGTGCCTTAAAATCAGTGTGTTTGTGGAGGCTTTGGGGAAACTGGGAATCTGTGGCCTTCCTCTCACCTGTAAAAGGGCACAATGGCTGTTAAATACTGGTTTTGTGAAACCTGGTGGGGTTTCATTGTTCCCATGGTATGAAGCATTGCATCACAGAGTGGCCTGGGAAGCTGGCTGCTTGCTGTGTCTGGCACCTCTTGGAGTATATTCTCATGGTGACTTTTTGTCTGAGGCACCCACGTTTGCCCATCAACCAGAGAGGTCATTTTCTGAAGCTGTTACAAGGGGAATATTGACATAAATAGGCACATAAAATAGGTGCCTTCTGAGAACAAACCTAGTTCTGCTTTAGTTTTTTTTTATTTTTTAATACCAACTGCAGTCCGCTGTAATGACACAAACCTATGAA
>JBCJKH010058059.1:36173-48525 GCA_039877255.1 Loriculus beryllinus
TTTAATTTTACTTCCTCACACTTGATGTGTCTGAAGCATAAAATGTTTATCTCTTTCTTCCATCTGGGTGAAGTATTGTACAATAGTTCAGACCAAAAATGGGTTCAGATTGCTTAGTGTATCATTTTTGATAGATTGGCATATGTACCGTTTCACACCATCTTACCACGCAATGCTCTGCTGCCAGCTACCACCATCTTACTCATCAGCATTCAGTAATTCATTTTCAGGCCAAATGGGACTGTTTGCCTAAAAAAAAAAAAAAGTAGGTAGGAATTCACCTGTCGGTGCTTTCATGGAACTGGGGGAGATAAAATGTGTGTGTGTGTGTAGTTCAGATGGCTCTCGGGAGATTCCAGTGATGCTGTGTAGTCCTCACTTGGTCCTCAGCAAGGACTGCTTAAAGGTTTGCTCATCAGAAATTGGGTGGCACGCCAACCTTGGCATAGTGGTGATCTTCAGCCAGCATTGGGTAGTTTAGATGTTACATGGTTCAGAGATAAGCTTTGTGGCAATAAACCCAGCCTTTCCCTTTTAAGCTTTGTATCCAGCTCTCAAACGTATGCAAGGTTATCAATGTATCAAAATGAAAGTGTTTGTAGTATTCTAGTTTTGAATCAAGTTAAACAGATAATGACTGCTTATAATTGACTCATTCCAATGGAAATAGCTTAGCTTTAATTTGACAACAAAAGCTTTTACAGAGTCATTGTTTTATTATAAGTATGCCATAAGCTATTAACTACTACTTTGTGGTTCATCTTATTTGCCTGAGTCAGCTCTCTAACATCCTCAAAACCTACAGATTCTACCAGGAGCTATTTGTTACACAGTAATTAACTTGTTTATGATAAATGGATGGGAGAAATGTCACGGCATTTTGTTTTATGTATAAATGAAAAGCATCTGCATTCTAAAAATTTCATGCTAATTAGACTTAAAATAGTTTCCTCCAGTAGTACCACAAATACCGCATATTACCCATTGCTGCCAACACTGTCGCCTTCTGATGGGGTATTAACTGAGTTGATTTGTGGAGCCAGTGCCCACTTTAGAATTCTGTCTTTGTTTTTGTTTGCAGGATAATAAACTTAGTCTTGATCACTGATGCATAGTGATGGTTAAAATGGGATCGTTAACTGTTTTCTTCAGCCTGAGGAAAAATCTCAAAGCCTGCAGTATATTGGAGGACAGTTGTGGCATGGGTATCTTTCTCTTTGCTAATCATTAATGTTAACATTGGTCCTAAGGGGTGGGAAGCAATGACATGCAGTACTGCACAGAAGGCAGTTCAGCAGTGCCTCAGGGGATCTGATCCCTGAGTATTAACTCAGGTGTATGGGAATGATGATGACTATTGGCCTCTTGGGGAAGGAGATAAATAAGGAGTAGGATGCTGAAAGTGACATGTAATATGATATAAGGGGAGCTGACACTCTTGTTACTGGCTTTATGCCCTTTTCATTTTTTGTGATTTTTTTTTTTAAGATTGTAACTTAAAAAAAAACCAAAACAAAACAAATCACCATTTTTAAAAATTAGGAATTCCAGTTTTATTGCTGTGCTCTGTGACCGTGGGAACTGGTAGTGGGTGGAGTGACATCATGGTGTTAAACATGTTCTTTTCCCAGCATCGTACCATCCCAGTTGTAGCAGGTCACCTCTCGAAAATGCAGCTATACAAAACAACTTGGAGCTTCCCCTGTGATCAGCAGACAACGTAAGCAGTTGGGATGTACAGCCCCTTCTTTGTTTTAATGTGCATCTCTTCATATGCAGTGATTCATGTCTCTGCTGCCCATCCTAAATAATGCCTGTATCTAGCAGGAGAACTTCACTTGTGTGGGCAGTTACGTTTGGGTAGAAGCGCGTGGAAGCAGAGTTTATTTTCATACAGTAAAATGAATAAACGGTGCCAGCATGTTCTGCTTTAGGCAAGTGTATGAAACCAGAGGTAGCCAAGCTTCATGCAAATGTATAAAAATGTAGTTGCTTCGTAGTAAAATTTTTACTAGTGTTGGTTTGGTTAAAAGAAAAAATGTGTGTGTGTATATATATATGTATATATATATATACAAACTTAATGGAAATATCTGAGGTTTCATTCATAAGAATTCAGTGTGGAGGTCATCCCTTGCAAATTTTTTAAAGTAGGATGTTCTTTATGGTTAGAGCTTTTTATTCTTCCCACCTGAGGTTTCAAAGCCTTCATCTTTTTCAGCCCGCATCATCTCCAATAGGAGGGCTGCAAATACTATTTCAAAGATACAGAACATATAAATAAAAAACCCCTCAGATTCCCAGTTCTTCGTGGGATGGTGTAGAAGCAAACAGTAAATAAAAACACCAAAAGGGTAAGGAGAGAACATGGCCAAGCTCTTGTGAACTAGGTTTGAGTCTGGTTGCTAGTAACTCGTGTAATAATAAATGTAGGGTTATACTCTGCCTCCTTTTGCAGGTAGATGCACTGTATTCTTGTGGTTAAGATAATCTAGGAAACAATGCGGAGTGCAAACAGCCTTCACTTGAAAAAAATAGTACAACTCCAAAATACTATTGCATCTGTGAAAACCGGCCTCTGAAAGCATGAGACAAAGCTTTCAGGAGGAATGCCAACAGCTTTGCAAGGTGTCCAGGGGGAAGCGGCATGCCTCTGAGGTGACAAACCTGGCAAGCGTGTATCTGAAGTGTTGAGTGGCCCCAGTATGTGAAGTGGTTAATGAGGATGCTCTGCCTGCTTCTACATCTGGCTTCCTGCTTCTCCTGGATCTAGAGTTCAAAAAATGCATAGGTACCCAGCTGCTGTTAACTTTGTTCAGAGCTTGGTGCAGGTCAAGGTCTACCTCTGAAGCAAGCTTAGGGGGATGCTCCATCCCAGTGGCATCTTGCCTGTGGCCATAGTGCAGGGTGTCTGCAATGCTGTGTGTGCAGCTGGTTATGCCTTTGTCTTCTGAGTGACCCTTGGGGTGTTATAGAGATGTTTTTTCGGAAGCAAAGACAGTGAGGGATGTTGGGATTAGTTGTGGTGTTTGGTGGGTTCTTTTAGCACCTCTTGAGGGTTGTATGGTTCTCATAGCGGTACAGAAGTTCTGCTGCAGCCTGCTGAAATATCCAGTGCCTTCTCTGAGCTCCTCTAAGTTTAAAAGGCAGAGAGACTTTTTCCATTCATGCTTTCATTATTTTCTGGTCTGTGATTCTGCATGAAAAGCAGTAACTGAAGTTATCATACACATAATTAGCTTCACAGTTCCTAATAAAGTCTGAAAGCAGGCAAAAGTCCACTGGGAACCCAGAACTCTTTCCATAACCTTTCTTCATTCCTTTCTTAGAGGAAAAGGAGTCAGACAGACGTCAGCTTTCCATGTTAAACTTGCTCCAGTGAAGTTGCCTCTCAGAAAACACATCTCACATTTCACAGGACAACTTCTTTTAAAAGCAGTTTCTCTTGATGGGCACACTGTAAATCAAAACCCTAATTTCAATTGAGAGTTCCATGGGAGACCCCAGAAGGAGCTCATGCAGATTGTGGCACTCCTGGTGCATATTTATTTTTAATGTTATTCTTCAGATCTAACTTCTGACACAAAAATGATGCTTAAGATGACATTTTTATCTAAATAAAACTGCAGTTAATGAGAGTGGAGTAGTCGATAATGCTCTATAGAGTTAATCCCCTTACACTGTTTAATAACTATATATATTGCTTTCTAGATCAGAGCTTTGAACCAAATTCCTCAAACCCCAGTAAAATTACTCTTTTCTGCATTCTGGGAGCTAACTGATTTTTATCTGAATAAATCTGCTTCTCCAACAACAGTCTTGAAGTTTCTCTCTTTTTTTCATGGATTTGTCAAAGAATTGTGCTGCTTCAAATTAGGCACTCAAAATAAATAGATATTAAGGAAGAAAATGAAATAACAGTTTCTAATTTATCCATTTCTTTATGGTTAGTCTTTTAGGAAATAAGCTATGTAAGGAATGGTAGCAATGTGGTTTTTATTGTGAAATACCTGTTATTTTGAACTCCAGACCAATGTTGGGTCTGTAAGGTTACAAAATGTCAATTTTAAAGTCTCTTCTTCCTGCAAAAACTGAACTGTTGCTGATAGAGAGCTCCTAAGCTCTGATCTCACAGAGCAGATGCTGAAAGCATTTTGGACATTATGGGTTTTTTGCATGTGGCAATTGAAACTTATTTATTCTAGCAGTGAAATATTTTCTTGCTCTGTTTTCATTGACCTAATGCCAGTTCTCATTGTCTAATTTCATTGATGCTTATGTGCAAGCCTCCTTCTGTCTTAGTTTCTACCCTGGAAAAGAGCGTGAGGCTTTTCTAGAGGTCGCTTATTTCCTTGCAGACTAAAGCTGGTGAATATTTAGTTCACCATGTGCATAGCTTACAGTATTTTAGTAATATAGATAATACTTAAGTTTTATTTGAAAGACAAGAAGAGATTAAAACTACAGAGGATAGGATTTTGTTGGAAATCTGCTTCTTAATTTTTTTTTTGTATAATAGAATGAATTTGAGTAACATAGGGAAAGAAGTGACCTCCTGTTTGATTTGAGGTCACTGGTATATTCAGAGTTAGTGCCATTCCTGTATAAAACTTAATTTTATTTTTAAGCAAATGGAAATATCAAGAACTAAGACCAGAGAGTGGTGTTTGAAAATAGAGACCAGTATTTGCTTTGGGAAACTTCAGTTTTGAATGGTTTGACAAGAGCCAGACTCTTCAGTGGTGCGCAGAGAAAGGGAAAAATGAAATGGGCATAAACTGAAATGCAGGACTTTGCACTTCAATGTGAGAAGACATGTTCACTGTGAAGGTTGTCAGACACTGGAGGAGGTTGCCCAGAGATGCTGTGGAGTCTCCATCCTTGGAGATGATCAGAACCCAGCTGGGCACAGTCCTGAGCATGCTCTGGCTGCCCCTGTGCTTTGCAGGGACTTGGATGAGATGATCTGCAGAGGCACTGTCCAGCCCCTGCTGCGCTCTGATTCTGTAAAAGGCTTTACAGGTGAATGTATGAAAAGGCAGAGGGATGCACTGTGCTTTTCTGCAAATACAGATCAAATAGCTTTAAATAAAAACATTGCAACAGCCTGCAAAAAACCCCAGAAATAATGATCCTTACAGGGAAATCGTATTTCTTTAACTTCTTGGGAGCATAACCTCCAAAGAGAGAATAATTGAAACACCAGGGACCAGCATTCTGCTGTTTGCTTCCATTAATGTCCAGACTTAACTTAGGCATAGTTTGTCTCCTGGCATATGGAAGTGTTGCATTTTAAATTCAAAAAGCTCTTGGTTTCCTCTTTATTTTTAGTAGAATAAAAGGAGAACATATGGACTTTCTGTTTTCCCAAAATATTTGTCATTAGAACTGGCTACTTCGCTTCATTCAGCAGAATCTTCCCCTGGAGAGTTTTCTGTAATACAAAAAAAAAAAAAAGAGTTGAGTTGAACAAGATTTTATTTATTTATTTATTTTGCCGGAGGCTTCCTGATTTTTTTTTTCTTGCTTATATTCATTGTCCCTAATTTATTTATTAATTTTGAATTGCAGTTGCACAGAGGGAGAGAAGTGGCAAATGTTCTGGCATATGGGCCGCTCTGTCATTGGAAGCAGCGGCGTAGCCACTCTTGCTGCCCCATGCCTCATGACCCCAGGCTTCAGCATCCCTCTTTGCCAGCCTGTTCAGATCCCTGCCTTCTGCTCCCTTCCAATACGAAATTGTAATTATTTTTTGCTTTGCCCTCGCTACTTTTCCGCCACTGCTCCTCAGCGCTTGCCAGCATTTTGTAATAGAGAGCCAGTGGCAGTAATTCAGCACTCGGCTAGTTATACTGTGCAATAGCTTCTGCTCGGAGGGGTCACATAAACTACAACCTATTAACATTAGCATGGTAATAGCAGCCACTATGTGGAACACACAGTGGGGATGTTGGAAGCTCCTCCAAGGGCTTCGAAGATATGTGTGGGCCACCCATGAAGGAGAAAAGAAAAAATAAATGGCCTTTCTGCTTTGAAATGAGCCAGTCTGTGCTTTTCCTTGATATCCAGAAGCACTGCAATCATTAAGGCTATTACCATGTCTATTATAAATCACAGTTTTGTAGCAGTTCATAGGTTAGTGACAAAAATTACTTTCAGTCTAAAATTTCGTTGCATGGAGCTTGTCTAGTGTAATTCCAATCCTTATTAAACAGAATTGTCTTTAAAATAATTATCAATATAGCAATTATCCAAAGATAAATAGTCAGTGTTTCAAAAATTGTTCTGTACAAAGTTATGTATGAGCTAGCTCTGTCAGTTCATGTCTAAAGAATAGTCAAAGGCAAGTCAGTGAAACAAACATTTGTTATTTCACCTTGTATCAGGAGAAGTATATTGGCTTTATTGGCATATGAAATAAAAGCATCAAGAAACAAGCTTGTGAAGATGTTACAAATGAAATGGTTGCACTTGAAAAACTGCAAATCGAGATTAGTTTACAATGTAAAATTTAATAACCTGTTTGCTCCTGATACAGTCAGCGGTGATTAATAGGTAACTCTATTTATATCACCCTGAGTGTTTGATCAATCTGCTCCGTAGGTGCTTCTGGCCATAGATTCTTCTTTTTTTTCCACAAAGCCTTGCTGATTTCCCTGAGAGCTGTTTGTGGCATTACCTGGACCATCTCCTTACAGTCTATTTACTGGTACTTTATGACCTCATATTAAAATGGGGCCGGAGGAAGTCAAGGATCCCTCTTCATGGTATGAGCAGCTCCTTTTTATCAGGCTTTTTCCCAGTGATGTCCTGAAGATTCAGTCATAGGGACCACAGCTAATATGTTGTTTCTCTTTCCTTCATGTTTAAGCTGAAGGGCTCCTGATGCAATCTAAACCTGCTGCTATTAGTGTTATTTGTCATAGACACAGAGAACAGTTGTTGCCTTTATTTTTTTCAATATCTGTAGGCTGAACCGCTCATCTGTTCACTTTCATGTGTTGTGCCTGGGCTCCCTTCTCTGAGCCCTTAAGTTTGCTACTAGCTTGATGCCCCTAGTTGATGTGACTGTACCAGCCAAGTCTTGCAGTGCTGAACAGACAAGGATTACTTTGCCTGTTTTGCAGGCAGTACTCCAGTAGATTTATCTAATGTGATGACTGCTTTTTTCCCCCCCTTCTTAACGGTATGGCACTGTTGCCTCATGTTCAGCTTGGGACCCAGTATAATCTCCCACTGAGGAGCTGCTACCTACCCAGTCATTTTCCATATGTGGAGTTGGTTAATCCTGCTGAATCGGTTTACCTTGCTCCTCTTCTATTGAATTATATATATATAATATATATAAAAAATTCAATATATATATAAATATATAATATTTCATCAGCCTGATCTGACTTGCTAAGGCTATTTGGAATTAAGATCTTGACTTCCAGCAGAGTTTCAGTTGCATCCTGCTTTTGTATCACTTGCAGATGTAACAAGCATATGCTACATTCCTGTATCTGTTCTGTTAGTAAAAGCATTGAACAAAACCAGTTCAGAACAGACTGTCACAGAGCCCCTGTGATAGAGCCTTCTGTTTTGACCATGAACCATTAACACTTATTCTCTGGGTAAAGTTATTGAAGTAACTAAAATTTAAATAGTGGTTTGTAATCTGAGCCTTTTGTATCTTGATGCTGTGGATCTGGAATCTGTAGGAACACAAATCCAGATGTTTTCAGTTGTCAGTAATTTTCCTGGCTTTTATGAGAGTTACATATATTGGGATCCTTGAATTTTCACCTTCTGGAAACATTCCAAATTAAAAACTTACGATAGGTTCATGCTGTTGCTGTTGGAGCGGAAGGATTGCTTCAGTTCTCTGACCAGCATTGGACATGCTGAATTAGGAGAGGGTTTTAAATGCCCCAGCTCATCTGCTGGCCAGCACCAGAGGTCTGTTTCCAGGCTACAGGACTTGCTTTTCAGGCTGGCCTCCCTCAGGACTAGAGTGAGGTCTGCTCAGTAAAAGACATTTTATTGAAGGAGCTGTTACTAATCCCAACATGAGCTGAAAGAACAGGATTAATTTAAAGCTAAGTAACAGATAGGAGTGTTGTACCTGTATGTGAAGTGTGGACTCTTTGGTGTAGTCTGTTTTTACTGTACTCATTGTTGGGGATTTTGACCTTTGCTGTATCCCATTTCCCATCCTGTCATCTGTCTAATCTTGTAGTCTGTTAAGAGCAAGTTGTTTGCTCTATGCAATACACTTAGGTCTTGCACTGCTTGTTTTTATCATATCTGTGTTATTCATAAAGCTTTTTAGATGGCCTGGCTCACACTTAAATATTTTACTCTTTAGTGTCTCTGTTCAATTTTCCCCATCACGCTGACATGTATTTGGTAACTGAAGACATCCAGATGCAAGCTGATCTCTGTGTTAGAGGAAGAGACTCCCTCTGCTGATAAGACCTGACTCTGGAGCAACTCAGTTCAGGCAGTGGAAGAGTGCAGGGCTGATTGAATTCCAGTATTTCCCCCTCAGTGAAAGTGCTTCCCTGGAAAACAGGAAAAAGTCATTTTTTCAGGACCTGTATTCTTGCTACATGTCTTTCAGCAGCCTAATTATTGCTGGCTGATTTCTTAGCTCCCCTGAGAACAGGAGATTTACACAATTACACATGAAAGGCAACT
This sequence comes from Loriculus beryllinus, assembly GCA_039877255.1. Lineage (NCBI taxonomy): Eukaryota > Metazoa > Chordata > Aves > Psittaciformes > Psittacidae > Loriculus > Loriculus beryllinus. The sequence goes on from JBCJKH010058059.1 coordinate 44,856, forward strand.
GTTTTGCTCATCTCCAGAAACTTTAAATGTTTTTATTTTGTGTCTGAATTATTTGGGTGAATTATATTTCCATTTATTTATCTTTTCATGGGCTTTTGAACACCTTTCAGTTGACTCAGTGCCCTCTTTTGCCTTTGATCCTCTGAGGAGGATAAAGAAATGTGGGTAAACAGCATTTAAAAAAGAAAAAAAGAGAAAGATTTTGATGTTGTTTGGGTTTTTATTTTCCTGGCGAGAGAAGGGATTGGTTGAGGATGAAGAAAAATGTGTATCTGGTTGCTTGGACAAAAGAAAAACTATAGGTCATGGTGAGATTTGATATGATGAAATCTTCAAGCATGGCAGCTATCAAAAATATTTGGATTGCAGCCAAAGATTTCCCTATACTGTTCAAACTACAAGAAGAGACCCTCATCAGGAGAAGCTCAGCAATCTCTAGGTCACTAAACTCCTGATGCTTTTTCAAGTAGCTGAATGAAAGATTGGTTAGTCCTGTACAGAGTTTACTGAAAGACATTTTTTGACTATTTTTTTTTTTTTTGCCTGGAGTTTGGGATGTAAGAGGAATTGAAAGTTAGAAGTCTGGTTGTTATAGCTTGGTCATAGCCTGTTGGCTGGTTGTTATAGCCTGTTATAGTAAGCTAGTCTAAATGTACTGGATGGTTGTGATAGCTCCTGACTAGAAGAAAACTAGGGGAGGTTTAGATTGGATATTAGGAAAAAATTCCTCACCAAAAGTGTTGTCAAGCACTGGAACAGGCTGCACAGTAAAATGGTGGAGCCCCCATATCTGGAGGTGTTTAAAAGATGTGCAAATGTGGTGCTTGGGGACAGTGGTGGACTTGGCGGTGCTGGGTTAATGATTGCACTCGGAGATCTTAAAGGTCTTTTCCAACCTAAACAATGCTATGATTTTGTGAAACCCATGTAGAAGGGTTGTGTAGCACAGTGGTCAGTTAAATACTGGGAGACATCTTGTATTAGACATAAAATAGAGGTGTAATCCCATGTTGATCACTGAATACCTGTTGCATGAGGTATTCCTTCTTTGCAGGTATTTCTGAGAGTTACGAGTTAACTGTGGATTTTGGTGAAGTTCAGAGCAGATGATGCATTTTACTGGAATGAATTTTCCTAGTATTTTCAATAAAACAAATTTTTGTTTTCCCTTTCTGCTGTGAATTGAGGTATAATGTTTGCTGTATCCTGTTAAATAGCAGCAGAACTTAGCAATAGTGGCACAGCTGGTTTTACTTTTATAATAATATAGCAGGTTTCATTGCCTGGGAAGACGTGATGATGAGGCAAAGTTCTGTTAATGCAGCAGTAGTGTCCTTTGGCAATGCGACTGTAAGGTGGAGTTTAATGTCTGTGGAGTGGGGTTCCTTCTAGGAAAAAAATCCAGGTAATTGAAATAGGGGTGGATGGGAGGGAAGAAGAGATGGACATGGAAGAGTGGAATGCTGAGTGCCCGTAGGGTTGGGTACTCCACAAAACTGGCTGGGCCATGGTTCATGCTGGGTTTGGACAACTGCAGAAGGGGTGTGTATTGTGGAGACCTGAAGAGGAGACAGCATTTCTGTAACAGCTTATTAATATAGAAGTGATTTTTTCAACCTTTCATCTGTACTGGGGTCCCTTGTGAGCAGTCTGTCATTGCAGTATATCTGTCCTCCCCTCCATTTGGAAATATTTGTAGGGAATTGCACACTGAGAAGCCTACTGGTTTTAAGAGAGCTGTCTTAAAAAAGAAAGGTGGGGGGGGAAGGGGAAATGGCAAAAAGCTCAAGGTTATATAGCAAAATCAGTAACATATGCTCAGAAGAAGATAATACCTGGTGAATGTCAATTAAGTACTTTCCCAGCTAATAAATAGCTTAGGAGGTATAAAATTTAATACTCCTAAAATTGCAGAAGCCTTTGAAGAACACTTAAATTGGACTCGCTGGAAGCAGGAGATTTAATACTGACCTGTTTGGAGGTGATTACTGAAAAAAATATGATGGAGTGATGCTACTTCTTGAGTGTGGAGTCTTTTGGGGTTCAGCTTTACTTTTTTAGTTAACTTGTGAAACAGTTTATTTTTAAGTTCTTGTGAAACACATTTGCCAAATTGCGCTAGTAGCCAGTGTCTTATTTATAAGGCTAATTCTAAGTGTTTTTGAAGGCTCAGCTGGCTTGGGAGTGGGTTACTACACCACAGGAATAGCATGAATATCAACTCCATGTAGTTTTTCACATGACCATTCCTCTGCAGGTTCTGCTTACTTTCAGTCTTAAAAACATGAATCTGTTTCCCATTTAAGGACCTCAAGCACTAGAATAATTTTCAATTCCCTTCTTCTATAAGAAAGAAGTCTTTACTGTGAGGGTGATGAGGTACTGGCACAGATTGCCCAAAGAAATGGTAAATGCCCTATCCTTGACAGTGTTCAAGGCCAGGTTGGACAGAGCCTTGGGCAACGTGATTTAGTGTGAAGTGTCCTGCCCGTGACAGGGGTTAGAACTGGAAGATTTTAAGAACCTTTCAAACCTAAACCATTCTCTGATTCCACTTGTTACCAATCATGATCCCACCTATGGGAAACAAATGAGAGAGGTGCATACTGTGTTTTGGTCAAAGTCTCCTCTTTTGAGAGGAGAGCAGATAAGCAACAGAAACTGCTCTGAAGTCACTGTGACGTGATGTAGTAGTTTTGAGTTTATTTGGAAATCAGAGCAAGCCACACTTTGCCCCAGTTGGTTTCCTTCCTGTTGAGCAGTGCCCCTGTTTTTTCCAGATGTGTGTTTTTAACTAATCCCAGTGGCAGTCATTTTTTTTGGCACTTACAGTTAGAGGGGAACAAAAAAATAAAGTAATACATGGCATTTGTTTTGGCCCTAGTCACGACTCATAAATAGGACCAACATCTGTGTTGATAGTTTTTCGTGATATATAACCAGATTGAGTGAACTAAGTTTTCATTTATTGCTCTTCTTTTGCCATTGTTATATTTATGGAGCTCCAGTGTTGAGTGAAATTATATGCTTATGTATATTACTCATGTATAGTTGAGGATTTATATACATCTTGTGAATTTTAATTTAGCCACCATATCTTTTTAAACTAAAAATGGCTTGTTGCCTTTCCCTGAGCCTTACAAAACTTTTTCAAGATCCTTCCCCAATCTCACTCTGTTGAAGACTCATGCTGCTGCCAAGTCTACGCCAGTCTTTTAATTAGCAGACAATAAAAAGAGAAGTGAAACTTCCAGTGGATGTAAATCCTTATAATCCTGAAATGATGTAAATCAGTGCAACTCCTGAAGTCATTTGGACTATTCTGACTTACATCTACTGAAAATCTGGCACAGAATATTCCTGCTGGTCTTTTCTTTTGCCCAATAGTTGCTCTACATGGAGTTGGCACTGCAGACAAAGTGCTCTCTTACTAGCTGTCAGAGGGTGGCACGGCTTCCAGCACTGCTGATTCAGCACAGCAAAGGCCATTTTCCTGATTTCTTTGTGGGCTAGATTAAATTACTCTGCAGGCTGGACACGAGCCACAGGCCATAGTTTTACAGCCTTATAACATGGTATCCTAGCCCATAGCATCTGAGAGGTCTGGCTGTGCATGAAGCTCTTCTGCTTTGCTCTAAAGGATTCTTAGATTTGGCGATCTGTCTCTTTA